>ML777372.1:1240750-1267342 GCA_009831015.1 Picea engelmannii | reverse complement strand
TAGTTTGTTGATTGCCTCATCCTCATGCACTTCGTGTCATGAGGATGAAGCTAAAAGATGTAACCGAATAATTAAAATTAACAATTGACTGATTTGCAAATCATTTCACCTCCTTGTGTTTCACGACTAAGACTGTTAAATAGTCGTGGCAATGATGGTGGAAGTGTGGAGAGAGTTAGAATATTACAGCATGTGAAGCAGCGTGTTATATTGCAGAACATATTATGAGTGAAAATTAATAGAAGGACGTCATTTATCTCCATGTCTTGATTGTCTATGATTAAATGTGAGTTGAGTTGTTAACATAAGTTTGATTCTATGTTTGAAATTTGAATGAGAGTAATGTGTGGGTTGAAAGAAAGCTTACTGTAGACTCCAGTCGTTGACTTGTTGAAGCGGCAAGGGCCCACCACCCAACAAAGGTCAACATCTTCGTAGATTATTATTAGCATTTGTTTTTAATAGTGTAAAGCTTTAATTCTCTCAAATGATAGCAGTACAGCTTAGAGTAGGATTTCCATTATATGATTTCTTAGAGATCTTTACTCACTCTGCTTTTGCATATGCTCTATTTTTATGAATTTGATTTTGTTTCATAGATATGAATGTTGGTAGCAGTAGTCAGACATATCTGAAGGAGAACTAGTGAAGTTCACAACAACACATTGTGAACCACAGCATACTCAGTATATTGACTGTTGAACTACCCATGCTATGTCTTGATGATTGATGTGTGATTTCCCTTTCAGAAGTGTGGTTATATAGTTAATTCCTTGGGTCAGATAGAAAAGTTGATCTATCAAACCAACTCCATCTCATACTTGCATGTGCCATAATGGAGTAGATAGTCTCTCTTGAAAGACAACCAAAGTGCATTTCAGTTTGCTATTTTGTTTTGTTTCTAGCATACATAATTTAGAATAGTTCTATACTCATGACATTAGAATTACCTTTCTTACTGGTGTCTTGTAACTATGTTGATTACGAATCCTGGATTGATAATTAATGAGTACATTATACTAAACATATAAGCAGCACAACAGGGTGGTCTTCTCTTTTTTTAGAATAAACAATGACATCATCAAGGTATCGATTAACCCTTTGAAATCAATTTCCATCTCCCTCTGAAAGGTATCTCTTGCATTCATAATAAAAAAGGGCATCTGTCTATAAGCATAAGTTCCCCATTTAGTTTGGAAAGTGGTCTTTAATCGATCTGGTTCTGCCACGAGAACCTGATTGTATCTCGAAAATCTATCTAATAGAGAGAATAGTTGAGACCCAGAGACGAGTTGTAGGATTTGTTCCATTGAGGGAACTGGATAGTTATCTTTGTCAGAAGCGCGATTTAGATTCTGGAAATCTACACAGATTCTTATTTCTCCCGACTTTTTTTCTTACGGGCACCATATTAGATACCCAAGTCGAATGTCTCACTTTGAAAATGATTCAAGAATCTAATAACTTCTTGAGTTCTTTTTGTGTCTGAGGTTCAAGAGTCAGATGTATCTTTCTAAGATTATGTTGAAAAAACTTGAGCCCTTTTTTGATGGAAATCACATGTATAATTCAGGTATCATACCTCTTCAAGTCATCATATGTCCAGGAAAAAACATCTTGATACCTCTTGAATAATTTAGTGAATGCATGTTTTTCTGAATCTAAATAGCAAGTGCCTAGGTTAACATACTTAGGTTATTCATGTGTTCCCAAATTGACCAAGAAATGGATCATAGTGGAGTTGTTGGTCTTTGGATTAGCTGGCCTCCTAAGCTTGGATTGTAAATCAAATAATTTTTCAAGAGTCAAAACTTTCTTTGGAACACAATTTGTCTTCACCTTATTAGTTTCTTCTTGATAAGTTTGCAACTCTTGTTGATGTTTCTCATCATCGATGACTGAGTCTTGGAATGTGTTCGAACTAGTAAGAAAGTTGATAATTTGAAAATCATTGTTTAACACTCTCCAACTTGTGACATTGTTGGGTATGGATGGCTTAAACATCATTTCAATCGAAAAATCATCGTCAAGAGGCATAAACCTAGATGTTGCATTGGCCAAAATATCTGCATCTATATTTTGATCACGAGGTATAGAATTAAAATCAAATGCATCAAATGAATAAAGAAGATTCCATACCTCTTATTGATAGGCTTTTAAATGTGGAGACAGGTAGTGAATAGTGTTTCTTACCTGTCGAACAATGATCTCAGAATCACCAAACACTTTAAGGTATTTTACCTTGAGGTCAATGGCCTTTTTAAGGCCTTTCACTAAGGATTCATATTTAGTAGTGTTGTTGGTGCATTCGAACTCTAAAAAACATGATATGAGTGTTTTTCCATGGCTAGGGTCAATTAGGAAACATCCTATGCCAACTCCATCTTTTGTTTTAGATCCGTCGAAGAACATGGTCCACATATCATAAATTTTAGTCTTGTTAGTCAAACTAAATCCTAAGTTAGTTAGTATCAGACAGGTTTCATTGTGTATTCGTGAGTGGAGGCCTGATTGTAGTTCTGATGGTATTTCAAAAGTTTGAGCTTCGTAACAACCATAATCAGTTTCAAAAAAATAATTCCCCAAGACGGAATGAGCAAATCTTATGGACTCAATTTTACCCTCCAATTATGTCACTATGTGCTTCATGTATGCTTCATTGTTAACCCAGATTTGATTGGATTTTCCTTTATAAGGAAGCCACAGATGAGACCAATCAATAGCAAAATAACCTTGAAGTTTGGTTGACCAATCTCTTCTTAAGAGAAAACCATAACTCTCTCGTATGTCTACCACAACATGTCTATAGTTTGATAAACTCTGGGGTCGGATGACAATCTGATTAACACATCCTTGATTTCCCCTTTTACTTTAAAATCTATCCTATCTAACTAAATGATCCTAGTTTTTCATTATTTGTGGGACAACATTTATTTTTTGGCAAACCAAAAAAGGAATGATATTGGAAGAGGCACAAGAATCTACCAAACAGTTGTGTACATTGAAATTAAACATTTCATAAGAAGAAAAGGTGGTACCTGAGATTTCGAAAAAGAGGCTATGCTTTTTTGTGTTTATCGTTGTTGCTATATGCACTTTGTGGATTTCTTGTGAATTGTTTCCAGGGATCAAGCTTTAAGTAGTTGCAATATTTTTTGTTTGAGTCGCATGGGGTTTGAAAGCATCCTGTAGAAGTTCACATTGTTGTGGAAGGGAGAAAATATCAAACATGGAAATATTGGCTTTAATCTTCTTCATGTATTTGATTACATTATAATCCAGGGCATGTGAGTTTGAATCATTCTTAGCTTGTCCAGACTTTCCTTCCATCACCTTTTCATTATTCCCAACAGCACTAGACATGCTTGGTTTATCTTTATTTACTACAACAATCTTGCCCGTTTTATTATTAGTTTTTTATAGAACTGTGTTGCTTTGTTTTGGAAGAACGGGGGGACTTGTTATCTTTCTAAGGGGAAAGTTATCTTCTTTGGAAGACAGGGATTCAAATAGTGGACCTTTTCTGCGTAAATTATAAACCTTTGGAGCAACAACTTTAACAACCTGTGTATCTCTGGAAAGGATTTCTTCAATCTTTTCATCATATGATTCCACACACCAGTCCCAAAAGGGCATAGTTGATTCTGGGGGGCTTTCATCAGTAGTATTAGAAGGAGCTTGTGCATGGATTTCATCATATAAATTTTGTTGATCTAGTAACTAGTTTATTACCAAGGTCATAGAGTTGACCCACTGGGGACATGTTTGTTCAGGGTGATTTTGTTGATGATAAGAGAAAACATTATTGTTACTAAAACTGTCCAAGTTGAAAGCCATGTGTGGTGGTTCAGGCGGTTGTGGCAGGTTGTCTAGTTTCTTAAAAAATGGGCGGAAAGTTCGCAGCTTCGATGATCCTTAACCAACATTCTTTTTAAGTTCCACCACTTCATTAGATAACTTCTTAACCATCTTGACCACATTATCAATATCCTTGGATTCCTTGTCAGGCGGCTTAGTTAATAGCAGTGGATTCTTCCCGGCCAACTTAGTTTCCTCATAACGTGGATGTTTGTCATAGGCAGATAACTCTCTTTCCACAGTTTCATCCTCATCAAATTTTAATGCCAATGTATTTATGTTAGATCATTTTACAAACATCCCTATGGATGGGGTTAATGAAGTTGTATAATATTCAATGGCCAACGACTGAGCGGGAGTGACCTCATGAGGAAGCTTAATCAAGACATTAATAAATCTTTGGTTAAAATCTTTTACTCTTTCCTTCTTGTCCATTCTGATGGCTCCTAGTTCATTATGCAGGGTCGCATTTGTTTTTCTTTATCCAAACTTTCTCATAAAGAGCCTTTTGAAATTATCCCAGTCTGTAATAGATCCGACGGGTAGGCTGAAGTACCAAGTAGAGTATTTTTTGGAAAAGGTGTAACGAAATAGCCTACACACTACATCATCATGTTCGACACCTAGAATATGTATGGCTAAAAATAAATTATTAACATGGTCTTCCAGGGATCTGGGTTTATTTGGTTTGAATTTTGGTAAGAGTTTATGGAATTTCATGAAGTTCCCCAGCCAGATTGAGATCTCCTTGGGCTCTCCATCGTGGTATAACTTCTCTGTGTGTTAGCGATATTTCTTGTAAAGGGGCTAGAATGCAAACAAGTGGGTTAAAAACCCACTTGTCCTAATTTTTGAATGCTTATGTGCCCGTGGTAAGTGATGAGCAAGTTCGAGCGGCAGCGATTCGCGCACCCAGATCAACGGCGCATATAGAATTTTGGACCGCCCCCCCCCGCCTTTCTACCTTTAAGTGGGGGGGGTGGGTCTGGAATCGTGGGCACAACTCTTCAAATGACCAGATTAGCGTGCCCGGATCAACGACGATAAAGGCAATTCCGGACCCCCCCTTCCTTTCTACCTTTAAGCGGAGGGGGGGGGTCCGGAATCGGGGGCGCAGCTTTTCGACGGCCGATATCTTAGCGCCCGGATCAACGGCACTCGTGTGATCCCATCATTCTCAACTGCCCTATTTTTAGCCCACGTGGGCCCTTCTCCCGTCACGTAATCTTCCAGAATCGCCTTTCTCCTACTGTCGTGTGTCATCCATCCACCTCCCCTCTTTGGTCCACGTGGTCCTTCCTTCTCACCCTCCATCCATCGCCTGCCATGTGTCCCACCTCTTTTTATGACAGCCTCCTACCACAAGTGCATCCATTATGCCTTGTCCTGCTCCTTCCACTTATCGTCTTTCACCACATGTCTCCCCCGCCACCTCTCTTAAACCTCATCTCTTCTTTCTTTCCCCTCGCAGTTCTGGCCCCATCACTCCATTCCCGTGCCCCAACTTCCGCGCTGGCCCTCATGCCTATTCTTTAGGCCTATCAATTGTTCCAGGTGGGAGCGCAGGAGGCCCTCCACATCCCGAAGGTGCCAAGTTGGCCGGGCCATCCCCAATCCCGATGAAGCAGTTATTGAAGCGGTTGGTGGTGGTTAGAAATCGCCTCCGCCATAATGGGAAAGTCCGACAGTGAATTAAAGGCACGTCAATTCACCGTTGGAACTGTCAAAGAGTTAGATTGCGTCTGACATAAGTTGCATGATCTTTCAGAGGTTGACTGTCAGAAAGCCATGCAGACGCAAAGCCTTCAATGCAGTGTCTTGATTTCACTGTTGTTGTTGTTCTGAGTATATGAAGGCGTTTTCGCCATTTTTTGTATCTATCGATGGTAGAGCTAAGCTCCTGACTGTAAAGTTTCAGCAAACATTCTAGTTTCCTGGTCATGTATCTGTGTTTGAGACTTCTTGGTTTATGACAAACAGTTCTCCTTTTTTCATCTATGTTTCATCTCATGCCAGAGAGTTCACAGTCGAAGGATTTGCGTGGATTATTGCAATTTTGTTATGATAAAGGATTTGTTGTGACGTTATTGTATTCTCTGGTCTTCTGTGTTTGAATATAAAAGGATTTTGTGTTCAAATGCTTTCTTCTCCAGTCTGTTACGAACCTGATGTTTATGATAGACCTTTGCACTCTCCTCATGCAAGTCTTCCCCCTACTCACCCTTTGTTGCAACTCACTGTTTGAAGTTTATCAAGACCTCACTCGTCCATGCATGCCTGGTCTAGTTTCTGAGTTGAGACAATATCATTCAGAGTTTTCCTCCATTTGATCATCTCTTTAAAACAAATCATGACACTAAACTGATGGGTGTCAGGCTCTGCTCCTGCAAGCAATCCAGGAGTGACTTTTGACGCCAACATTTCTGGCGTCGTTGTCGGGGACGAAGTTGAATATTTTCCCCAGATTTGAACGACAAAGATCAACTGATTATGAAGGTGCATCAGATATCAGAACTTGAAGATTGCTACTATGCACCTGGTGACTCCATTGTGCCGACTCTGCTGGGGAGAACCTGCTCTATCAATTGTGGCTTCGAGAGGCAGACACACGAGATCTAATCCACACTTGCCTCTAGCTACACCAGAAGCTGACTCAGAAGCAGTGCGCAGAAAGGGAAAGAGCTTTGCAAAAGAAGCTTCCATCGTCGAAACAGGTAATATGCCATCCCCTTCTGTGAGAACTCCATTTTCTTGTGATCAGCTTCCTAGTCATCCTTCCTCTGAGGTTTCCCATTTTCTGAGCTTCGGGAGTGTTCCTGCTGAGTTTTCGCCTCCTGGTCTAGTATCAGAAAGAGAGATCCTTGTCACTCCCCCCTCCCTAGAAGTTGTGCCTCAACACAGACCTCAAACTTCTGAAGGTTTCACCACCCCTCCTTTTATTGCTACTGTTGTACAGAGAGAAGTTTCTGCACACTCAAGTCCCTTGGCTATCTCTTTGTTTTCTCTGTTGTCTTCCCCAAGAACCTCTTTTCCGACATCTCCAATCCACACTCCTTCTCCTCCGAGTTCTCATCTAGCTAATACCCCTATGGTTGGTGCTAATCCTCCTCCGAATAGAATGGATGCCATAGTTGCTGCCAGATATGCTCCTTTAATCCTCCCTCATCCTATGAATCCCCTCCCTGCTGGAGATTATTTGAAATATATGCCCAAGTTCACGGGAGAAGGGGATATAACTGCTGAAGAGCACCTAGCTACTTTTTACAGTTATGCAGACAAGTTGAATATTGAGAACGAAGATGTCTGGATGAGAGTCTTTGTCCAGAGCCTGGATGGAGAGGTAAGGAAATGGTTCAGAGGATTGACCCCTGGATCTATCGCTGGCATTGAAGCCTTGGATAACGTTTTCATGAGGCAGTGGGGGGATAGAAAAGATTTCATGTATTACATGACAGAGTTTGGGTCTCTGAGGAAAATGGAAGGAGATTCTGTCTCTGACTTCTCCAAAAGATTTAATAAGATGTACAATAAGATCCCTGCAGAGATAAAGCCCTCATAAGCCTCTGCCCAAATTTCATATGCTGGTGCATTTGATCCTGATTTCTGCCTGCTGTTAAGAGAAAGAAGAGCTACCTCCTTAGCTCAAATGCAAGATGATGCCGTAGAAGTGGAATCCAACATATTGGTAGCTGACAGACTGAGGAACAAAGCTGACACAGACAGAAGAAAAGGAAGATCTGAAACCTCAACTTCTGGCCCATCGTTGCCCCACCCTCAAGTGAACGAACTAATCGAGATGATGAAGTTTCTGACTGAAGAAGTGCAGAGATTGAAGGTGGAAAGGAAACAAATGTATAAGGGCCCTCAGAACATCGAAAATAAAGGAGGTTTCAGGAGGCCAAATAATAATGTGGCTCCCCCAACTATGCACAAGGAAAGGGGAAGAGACAGAGAGGACCAGAGAATTCAGCCCCCTTTTTAGAACAATCTGGTGGTCGATGAGAAGGAAAGAGAAACAGATAAGCTTGACCCTGAAATCCACTGCTTAGAAGACACTCCTCCTTTTCCTCATCTCGCTCAGACAGCCTATGAAGAGTCTCTCATGGATAGTTAGCTAAATGAATTGAGCAAGGGAGACAAAGCTAGCGGCGGTCGAGGCAGGTACAACCTGAGGTCCGACAGAAGGGAAGCAACACCTGATGTTCCTGAGCCATCCACTAGAACAGAGAAACCTGCTAATGAAATAGCAGACGCTCACAAAGGTAAGAAGGCTCAACCCCTCTCCCCCATTGTCCATAATCATGTTCCTGAAGTTAGAGAAATCCCAAAGCCTGTATCTTCTTTCAGTTTCGAACATGAGATCCAAAAGATCAGAATTACTGTGCCACTCACTGAGTTAATTAGACATGGGGAATTCAAGAAATGCTTCTCTGAGTTGTTGAAATCTGAAGCCTCATACCCACTCACAGACTCCATAAACCTGCAAGATGAAAGGCCTGCAGTTGTCCTAGGCCCAATGGTAGAAGATAGAGATGATTTGTCCCATCCCTTCTACACATCCCTGAACATACATGATAAAGTGTTGCATAATTGCCTTATGGATTCAAGGGCCTCCCACAACCTCATGCCCAAAACTGTCATGGAAGAGTTAGGACTGGAAGTCACCCGAGCCTATCATGACCTATATTCTTTTGACTCCAGGAGGGTTCAATGTTTGGGAGTCATCAAAGACCTAGCAGTTTCTTTGTTTCAGTTGCCCATGAAAAGTATGGTCATGGATATTGTGGTAGCTGATGTTCCCCCCAAGTTTGGCATGTTGTTGTCAAGGTCTTGGATTAAGAGACTTGGAGGGATGTTACAGATGGATCTCACATATGCCACCATTCCAGTCTTTGGAGGGGAACATAGGAGAATGTACAGAGAAGCCCATCTGGCCTACATAATCAGTGATGAAGCCAACCCTGCCAATCATCCCATCTATGACTTGGACACTGATTTAGGCTCCAGTTTACTACAGCTCACCCACACCCCTGAGGCTCCTTTACAGATCAGAAAGCAGCCCATTCTTAATCAGGAAATACCCCCTCCAGCCACCTCTGTTTGGAAGATGTTCTTTGATGGAGCTTCTTCCAGTATAGGTGCAGGTGTCAGAGTGGTATTCATATCCCCTTCTCAAGAGACCATATCTCTATCATACAAGCTGCAATTCGAAGTCACCAACAATGTGGCAGAGTACGAAGCTTTGGTTCTGGGATTAACAACTGCAAAGGAAATGGAAATTAAGGAGATGGTTGTGTTTGGAGATGTGGAACTGATTGTTCAGTAGGTCAAAAATGTTTATCAAGCCAAGCATCCTCGTCTCAGGAATTACAGGAACGAGGTATGGGAACTTGTTAATAACTTTTTCTTGGCTTTTGACATTTCCTACATTCCAAGGGAAGAAAATGCCCCAGCCGACTTTTTAGCTTTCACAGCTAGTCTGCTCGAAGTTCCTTTGCTTCCCACTGTCAGGTTCGATGTTGAAATAAAATACAGACCCTCTGTACCGGACAATGTCAAGCATTGGAAGGTATTTGAAGATGATTTAGAGATCGAAAAGTTTCTTCAATCAGTTGATGACTTTTCGACATTGCACATAGATGAGGACCCTGACACAGAAGATGACCATCACCCTGAGGAGTTTTTGAATAAAATTGTTGACCACCAAGTTATAAAGCTACCAAGCAACCACATACCGAGAGGACTAATCCCATTAGAAAGGTTGTTTGATGGAAATGATGTGGAAGTGAAGGGTAAAGTTTCCGGTGATAATGATGACACAGCTGAGTGCAACATAGGTACACCGGAGGAGCCCAAGTTTGTTAGGCTATCAAGGAGTTTGACCGAGGAGTAGAGGGCCAAATATACTAAGTTGATAAAGGAGTTTTTTGATGTGTTCGCATGGACCTACGAAGACCTCAAGACGTATGACACATCAGTCATTGAGCACAAGATCCCACTAAGAGAGGAGGATAAGCCATTCAAGCAGAAGCTGAGACAGATAAATCCCATGCTGCTACCTGTTATGGAGAAAGAGGTAAAGAAGCTGCTGGATGCCTAGATCGTTGTCCCCTTGAGATATTCTGAGTGGGTGGCCAATTTGGTTCTGGTAAGAAAGAAAAGTGGAGAAATCAGACTCTGCGTTGATTTCAGGAACCTGAATAGAAGCTCCAAGAAAGATAATTACCCCCTGCCCAACATGGAACACATACTGCAGAGGGTAACCGGTGCATCTAGAATATCCATGATTGATGGATTTTCTGGATACAATCAGATATCAGTCATGCCTGAGGACAGAGAGAAAACAGCTTTCACCACTCCTTGGGGCACATTCATGTATGCCAAAATGCCTTTTGGGCTGATGAACGTGGGAGCAACATTTCAGTGAGGCATGGACATAGCCTTCATCGGGGAGAAGGACCAGTTTGTGGTGATATATCTGGATGACATCACAGTCTTCTCCAAGACTGATAAAGAGCACTGCTGCCACTTAAAGAAAGTTTTCCTGAAGTGTCGGAGGTATGGCCTATCCTTAAACCCCAAGAAATCATTGTTTGCTATGAAAGAGGGGAAGCTATTAGGTCATATAGTATCGACAGAAGGAGTAAGGATTGACCCTAGCAGGGTAGAGGCACTCCAGACCCTGTCACTTCCCAAGTCCAAGAAGGAAGTCCAGGCCTTTTGGGGGAAGATAAACTTTCTGAGGAGATTCATCTCAAATTTTGCCAAGCTGGTAAAACACATCACAACCATGCTCAGGAAGGGAAATGAAGTGAAGTGGAATGTTGAACCCAGGGAAGCTTTTGACCAAATAAAGAAAGCATTGACTGAGGCACCTGTGCTAATCAGTCCCGATTATTCTAAATATTTTCTGATATTTTCTTTTGCTTCCTGTGATACAGTAGCGGCAGTCTTGTTGCAGAAAAATGATCAAGGGAGAGAACAGTCTATTGCTTTCTACAGCAAGGCATTGAGAGATGCTGAACTCCGGTACGAGATCATGGAGAAGCAGGCCTATGCATTGGTGAAAGCTCTCAAAGATTTCAGGATCTATGTCTTGCACTCAAAAATCACTGCATATGTCCCTTCAACCTCGGTGAAGGACATCCTTATACAGCCTAACATAGACGGGAGAAGGGGTAAATGGATCGCCAAGGTCCTGGAATTCGACCTGGAGATCAAGCCCACCAAGCTGATAAAGGGGCAAGGTCTGACCAAGCTGCTTGTTGAATCTAATTGCAAGGCCTTGGGGATTAACTTCATCAATAAGCAAGCCGAGTCATCCAACAGAGATTCTCAGACCATCATACCACTAGCGGCATGTCCCTGGTACAGGGATATCCTATACTTTCTGCAAGAATTAAATCCCCCTGATGGATTGGGAAAGAGTGGGGCCAGAGCTTTAAAGCTCAAAGCGGTCAGATATTGTCTCATTGACCAAGCCTTGTATTGGAGAGACCCTCTGGGGATACTATTAAGATGTCTGGACCCGCTACAAGCCCAGAAGGTGATGTTCGATTTCCATAGCAGTCTCTGCGGAGGTCATCATTTTTGGAAGACCACAGCCCAAAAAATCCTCCGGGCTGGGTATTACTGGCCTACTTTGTTTACTGATGTCTGCAGAGAAGTCAGGGCTTGCATCAAATGCCAGAAGTTCTCAGGAAAGCAGCAACTCAAATCTCTTCCATTAAAGCCTGTAGTAGTTTCAACACCCTTTCAGCAGTGGGGATTGGATTTCATTGGAGAGATTCATCCTCCTTCAAGCGGCCAGCACAGATGGATCCTCACTGCGACCGATTATTTCACCAAGTGGATAGAGGTTGTCCCCACCAGGAGCACTTCTCACAAAGTAATCATCAGCCTCTTGGAAGACATCATAGCCAGATTTGGCTACCCAAGCAAGATTGTCACTGACAATGCCACCCCCTTCAGGTCTGAGCCTCTGGTCAAGTTCTGTGAACAGTTTGGGATTTCGCTGGTTCACTCTACTCCATACTATCCTCAAGGAAACGGACTGGCAGAGTCCTCCAATAAAAGCCTAATCAAGCTTATCAAAAGGCTACTAGAGGACAATAAGAGGGCCTGGGACTCGAAGCTCAAATTTTCTCTTTGGGCCGATCGGGTAACAACTAATAAGTCCCTGGGTATCTCACCTTTCCAACTGGTTTACGGAATAGAGGCCATTTTCCCCACTCAACTCGCCTTACCTGTGGAAAAATTCCTCCAGGACCTTGAAGATGAACCTAACCATGTGCTCAGAAGGATTCATCAGACGGTGGAAGTGCAGCAGATCAGAGAACAGGTCATGGACAGAGCCTACAATCATCAGCAGAAGATCAAGCAAGCTTTTGACAGGAAGAGCAAAAAGAAAGAATTCAAGCAGGGTGACCTGGTGTTCAAATGGGATGCAGCGAGGCAGGAAAGGGGCAAACATATTAAATTTGATGCCCTCTAGTTGGGACCTTTCAGGATCCTTGAAGTATTTCCGAACAACACTTACAGGCTGCAGGGTCTAGAAGGTGAAGAGGTTTTTAGTGGCCCAGTGAATGGGCATTTCTTGAAAAAATGTTTTCTGTGAGCTGCAGTCGGCTCTTTTGTTTTTGTAAATATTGTTTTTTGTTTCTATTTTTAGTTTAATAAATGACTCCATAGCCCAACAACAAAGGCACTTGATCTGCAAAAGAGTTCTTAGAGCATCGCAGGGACGAATCTATCCCCCATGGAGCCAAATGTTAGCGATATTTCTTGTAAAGGGGATAGAATGCAAACGAGTGGGTTAAAAACCCACTTGTCCTAAGTTTTGAATGCTTATGTGCCCGTGGTAAGTGACGAGCAAGTTTGAGCGGCAGTGATTCGCACGCCCGGATCAACAGCGCATATAGAATTTCGGACCCCCCCNCGGAATCGCAGGCGCATCTCTTCAACGGACCAGATTAGCGCGCCTGGATCAACAGCGATAAAGGCAATTCCAGACCCCCCCTGCCTTTCTACCTTTAAGCGAGGGGGGGGGTCCGGAATCGGGGACGCAGCTTTCCGACGATCGAGATCTTAGCGCCCGGACCAACGGCGCTCATGCGATCCCATCATTCTCAATTGTCCTGTGTTTAGCCCGCGTGGGCCCTTCTCCCGTCATGTAATCTTCCAGAATCGCCTTTCTCCTGCTGCCGTGTGTCATCCATCCACCTCCCCTCTTTGGTCCGCGTGGTCCTTCCTTCTCACCCTCCATCCATCACCTGCCATGTGTCCCACCTCTTTGCGCGACAGCCTCCTACCACAAGTGCATCCATTATGCCTTGTCCTGCTCCTTCCACTTATCGTCTTTCACCACATGTCTCCCCCGCCACCTCTCTTAAACCTCATCTCTTCTTTCTTTCCCCTCGCAGTTCTAGCCCCATCACTCTATTCTTGTGCCCCAACTTCCGCGCTGGCCCTCATGCCTATTCTTTAGGCCTGTCAATTGTTCCAGGTGGCAGCGCGGGAGGCCCTCCACGTCCCGAAGGTGCCAAGTTGGTCGGGCCATCCCCAATCCCGATGAAGCAGTTATTGAAGCAGTTATTGAAGAGGTTGGTGGTGGTTAGACATCGCCTCCGCCATAATGGGAAAGTCCGGCAGTGAATTAAAGGCACGTCAATTCGCCATTGGAACTGTCAAAGAGTTAGATTGCGTCTGACATAAGTTGCATGATCTTTCAGAGGTTGACTGTCAGAAAGCCATGCAGACGCAAAGCCTTCAATGCGGTGTCTTGATTTCGCTGTTGTTGTTGTTTTGAGTATATGAAGGCATTTTCGCCATTTTTTGTATCTATCGATGGTAGAGCTAAGCTCCCGACTGTAAAGTTTCAACAAACATTCTGGTTTCCTAGTCATGTATCTGTGTTTGAGACTTCTTGGTTTATGACAAACAGTTCTCCTTTTTTCATCTATGTTTCATCTCATGCCAGAGAGTTCACAGTTGAAGGATTCACGTGGATTATTGCAATTTTGTTATGATAAAGGATTTGTTGTGACGTTATTGTATTCTCTGGTCTTCTGTGTTTGAATATAAAAGGATTTTGTGTTCGGATGATTTCTTCATGCAAGTCTTCCCCCTACTCACCCTTTGTTGCAACTCACTGTTTGAAGTTTACCAAGACCTCACTCGTCCATGCATGCCTGGTCTAGTTTCCGAGTTGAGACAATATCGTTCAGAGTTTTCCTCCATTTGATCATCTCTTTAAAACAAATCGTGACACTAAACTGATGGGTGTCAGGCTCTGCTCCTGCAAGCAATCCAGGAGTGACTTCTGACGCCAACACTGTGAATCCTCTTTTCTCCCATTATTTGTTCTATGGTGAGTTTTGGTTATTCACGTCTGAATTCTTCTTCAGGTTCGATAAGGAAACGTACAACTCTGCTCAAGGGTACTAGGACCTCTTGTAAGGTAGTTTTAATAATGTCATATACAGAGTCAACGTAAAAATCAGGACATGTGTTAGGACGTTCTACACAGGTTTCTTTTCTCCTACGAAGTTCAGAGGCTATAGGTAAGTTTCCAAGCAATTTCACGTAAGCATGAGTAATTCTACGAGTTTCTTGGAGCACTTCTTGTGGTATGTGAAACCAAGTCTCACTATGTATTTCAGGACTACCGGGGGCACTCCTAAAATTAGGCTTCGAGTCCTTGTAAGTAATTTCTTGTTCAGACTCAACCCAAGGGAATAAGGTAGGTTGAGAATTGCAATTGCTTGTCGAAGACTGATTTTAGTTATTTTTTAATTCATGTATGCAAGCCATAAAAGATGGCCCTCCTTCTAGCGCCAATTTTGTTGACGAGTTCAACTTCGCCCGACAACAGCAAGGGGTAATCCCAGGTATATGGTCCCAATTAGACTATATGTTATCTTTTTAGCTTGGGAGGTACTCCACATGTTTTGTCTTGTACGCAGATGTTACCTTAATGTTTACACTACCAGGCACTTAACTTTGTAACAGTTTTTATAAAGTTGTTTAAGTGGTTCTTTTATTAAAGTGACTTTTTAATAAAGTGTACCTTCTATTTTTAAAGTGACTTTATTTTCATAAAGCACTTATGTAATAAAGTGAAATTCACTTTAATTTTAAATGAGACATTTTGGAGGGAATGAATCATGACCCTTGATCTTGGAAAAGGCAAGATCTAATCTTGGCCTTTGGATCTAGGGTTGGGGAAGGTGAAAAGACACTTTTGGGGGGGAAATGTCATTTTCATATTATAAAAGAATGCATTGGGTAGTGTGCAAGACATGTCGAATGTCGAGAGAGGACATTGGGAGGAGAGTTAGAGAGATTTTTTGAGCAAGCTTGAGAGAGGAAAGTGAGCAGAAAAGAGGGTACATTTTTCAAGGAAAGTGGGCACGATTCTCGAGAAAAAAATTCTGTGATTTTTGGTCGAAATTTTTTTTTGCTGTGGGAGGCCGTATTGTATGGATCCGTACAGTCGTACAGATTTGGCATGAAAATAGAGGTGATTTTTGGCATTATTTTCGAGGCAATTTTCAGATTTTCGGTGGATGTTTCTAGGCCGTACGGAACAATCCGTACAGCAGACTATGGGCACAGAAAACGAGTTATGGAAGAGGCAAGGCAGCGGTACATTTTGGCATGGAAAATGAGGTAGATTTCTGTGGGACAGATTTGGTGCTGTGAGGTATTTTCCTTGGTTGGAAATGTTGTTTTGCTGCTGATATGTACTTTCCTAAAGCTGAATAATAAATCTCTCTCTCTCTCTCGTTGGGTTTTCCTTGGCATTTGCCTAAATTTCTGTGTGTTATGGTTTGTTGTCCACTGTGTATTTCCACTGCATGTTTTTCTTAGCAATGTGTATTTCTGATTATAGAAATTTCTGAATGTGGGTTTTATGCATTTCTCAAATTTATGAAGACAGTTATCTCTAGGTTGCTAAGTGTTTGACAGAATATTAGCTTGCTAATTTTTGTCATTAAAAATCAACATGGTATCAGAGCTTGGGCTTTGAGTGACAGTGGGCAGTGTGATATTTGGGCAAAAGGGTGTGATTGTTTTCCTTGAATTGTGACAGGGAGTATGGCTACAAGCATTAGATATGAGGATCGATTGGATGGCATTTCCAACTACTTGTAGTGGAAGGTTCATTTGTTAGCCGTTCTCAAGGAGAAAAAGATCTATAGATATGTCAGCTTTGTTGTAGCAGCTCCCGTAGTAGATCCTGTTGCTTTGGACTTCCATGAGGTCAAGGAAGCCAGAGAACAGATGATTATTCTGGATGGGGTGAAGGATCACCTTATCCCACACTTGGCTGAGAAAAAGACTGCCAAGGAGATGTGGGATACACTTAAGAACTTGTTTGAGGCAAAGAACGAGAACCAGAAGATGGCCTTGAGGGCTAAGTTGCATGATACCAAGATGGGTAAGGAGGAGAGTGTCTCTTCTTATCTTACCCGGGTGGCTCAAGTTAAAGATGAGCTGTCAGCTGTTGGAGAGGTCACTGTAGATTCTAAGTTGGTGAGGATAGCCTTAAATGGCTTCACCAAAGATTGGGAAGTCTTCATGAAGTGTGTGGTGGGTCGTGAGCATCTACCAGATTGGAGAAAACTGTGGCATGATTTCACTCAGGAGGAGATCTGAGAAAGATCTCAGAGCAGTGATCAAAAGATAGACAGAGCTGATGAGAATGTTGCTCTTGTGGCAAAGAGCAAGAAGAAAGGAAGTTCTGGAAGGGACTTGAGTAAAGTTAGATGTTATTGTTGTAACTAGTTGGGGCACCTTGTCTCTCATTGTCCTGAGAGGAAGAAGAAGAAAAAGGAGTCAGAGGGGCCTGAGACAGCTGCTACAGCATCCATAGAGGACTTTGCTTCAAAGTTTGATAGAGAATTTTCTTTGGTTACCCTAGTTTCCAGTGTCGGCAGCGGAGGATTTGGAGGTGATGTCAGATGGATTGTGGATAGCGAAGCCTCTAACCACATGACAGGAATATGGCGAGTATTCGCAGACTTCACAGAGATTGGTCCTAGCCGACAGGTGGTAAATGAAGGTGGTATGGCGAGAGCTTTACATGGAGTTGGGAATGTCATATTCCAACTCGAGTTTGGGGGACTCTTGGAGATTGATGGAGTTCTCTTTGTTCCAGGGTTGAGTGTTAACTTTCTCTCAGTATCAGCCTTGTAGGATGTAGGATATTGCGTATTGTTCAAGAGGGAACATGTCTTTATCTACAGAGAGGGAGTGGACTCGGTAGAGCTGCAGCTGATCAGTAACCGGGTGGATAGGTTGTATATGTTGAGAGGACAGCCTATGATGTATGATTCATCGTCAGATGAGGAGCGTGAGGAGGCTCCTGAGACTACGATAGTGCCAAGGTATTAGTCTTGCATTCCGAGAGAATAGAGAGAGTCTCTTCTGAGCACTGGCAGAAGGCTCATCCAGGTTGATCGAACCGATGCTCAAGATGAAGTGAGCTCAGGGTTCCGGGAGGTTGCCAGAAGAAGATCTTCTAGTTCGAGTTTTGTGCAGGTGTTGCGGATGGCTCCAGGTTCAGAGGGAGCTCCTATAGAGCACAGTGTGATGGGACCAGATGATGGAGATGGCAGCGAGTACATCCCTCGCTAAGAGGGAGTGTTAGCTTTTTATCTCGGGAGGTACTCCGCATGTTTTGTCTTGTATGCGGATGTTACCTTAATGTTTACACTACCAGGCACTTAACTTTGTAATAGTTTTTATAAAGTTGTTTAAGTGGTTCTTTTATTAAAGTGAATTTTTAATAAAGTGTACCTTCTATTTTTAAAGTGACTTTATTTTCATAAAGCACTTATGTAATAAAGTGAAATTCACTTTAATTTTAAATGAGACATTTTGGAGGGAATGAATCATGACCCTTGATCTTGGAAAAGGCAAGATCTAATCTTGGCCTTTGGATCTAGGGTTGGGGAAGGTGAAAAGACACTTTTGGGGGGAAAATGTCATTTTCAAATTATAAAAGAATACATTGGGTAGTGTGCAAGACATGTCGAATGTCGAGAGAGGACATTGGGAGGAGAGTTAGAGAGATTTTCTAAGCAAGCTTGAGAGAGGAAAGTGAGCAGCAAAGAGGGCACATTTTTCGAGGAAAGTGGGCACGATTCCCGAGAAAAAAATTCTGTGATTTTTGGCCGAAATATTTTTTCTTCTATGGGAGGCCGTATTGTACGGATTCGTACGGTCCATACGATTATGTACACTCTATACAGTCGTACGAATTTGGCACGGAAATTGAGGTTATTTTTGGCACAGTTTTCGAGGCAATTTTCAGATTTTTGATGGCTATTTTTAGGTCGTACAGTAGACTGTGGGCACGGAAAATGAGGTACAGAAGAGACAAGACAGTGGTACGTTTTGGCACAGAAAACGAGGTAGATTTCTGTGGGACAAATTTGGTGTTGTGAGGTATTTTCCTTGGCTGGAAATGTTGTTTTGCTACTGATATGTACTTTCCTAAAGATGAATAATAAATCTCTCTCTCTCTCTCTCGTTGGGTTTCCCCACATTGGGGTTTTCCCTGGCATTTGCCTAAATTTCTGCGTGTTATGGGTTGCTATCCACTGTGTATTTCCGCTGCATATTTTGCTTAGCAATGTGTATTTCTGCTTATAGAAATTTCTGAATGTGGGTTTTATGCATTTCTAAAATTTATGAAGACAGTTATCTCTAGGTTGCTAAGTGTTTGATAGAATATTAGCTTGCTGATTTTTGTCGTTAAAAATCTAC
Organism: Picea engelmannii; assembly: GCA_009831015.1. NCBI lineage: Eukaryota > Viridiplantae > Streptophyta > Pinopsida > Pinales > Pinaceae > Picea > Picea engelmannii. Next base: position 1,248,709 of record ML777372.1, on the reverse strand, counting down.
ACTATACACCGTTTGGATTAGGATTCCTATCCAGAATTTGGCCCGGCTACCATTTATTGTTATCTTTTGGTTTTCGTACCTGTTGCGGTCAAGTGAACCGATGAAGTGGGTGGATGAAATGTAGAGATGTAGATGAATACTATGTATGTAAAAACAACTAATCTATTTCTAATCTATGCTAACCTATCCTAGCTAAGAGAACGCTAGAGTAACCGGTGAGTTATAATGCAACCAAAAATTTACACAACTTTTATACAGTTAGTTGTAACAAAAGAGGAAGATTGGAGACAATCGCATGCATATGTGTATAATCAAATTAGTCTAGATCAAAACAACATATACTATAATAACCCACAAATATCAAGGCATTGAAATATTCAAAGAAATGTCAATAACTACAGAATGTCAAGGATTGTATAAGAATTAGTCTAAAACAAACAAAGCATTCTTATAGTCCATAGAAATAACAAATATCTTCACTTGAAGTAGTTCAAAGCTTCGATAAATTTCTACACAGAATTCCTTCTATAACATGTTGGACCTGAGAGCTTCTCAATATTCATTAACACTGTATAAGTTCTTGAAAAAATTATTGGGTCTATACAATGCTTGAAAAGACAAAAAAAAAAGTCCATTTCAAAGGAGCCTCTAGTCTATTTTATACAAAAAAATAGTAACTCCTAGTTGTCTTTTCTCCTTCTTCTTGAAGAGGAAGTTACAAAAACTGTTCATCTTCTCTTTCCTCATGACAAGTGGAAGAAATGACAAAATTTGAAGTAGTTAGGAAAAGGACGAAAGAAAAACAGTTATTTTGTCATTTCCCTATGAACCTTTGCTTTGGAGATATGTCGTCCAAAATTCCAACTGGTCATATAGGGACTCAATTCTCCTGTATTTTAGTTGTTCTAGTGTTTCGTCATTCATGGTGATGTTTTCATCAAGGGTGATCATTTCCTTTTCCAATTTTATCATAAAAGAATGTATCATAGTGTGAAGATTTACTGGCTGAAGCAGATGTTGGTCAATGAGATTAGTGGACACAAAGGTTGTTTCTTCAACTATCTATTTCCTTCGACTCATGTTTTCCTAGACTATGTTCACCAATTTGTCAATGACCAAATTCTTCCCGAGTTCATCTAATCTTGTAAGATGGTCATTCCTCATCAATTCATCGGAATCTTTGTGAGTCCTTAAACATATTGACATTGCCTTGGTTACTTCTTTATATTCCCTTTGACCTATCTATTGGAAATGCTCTAAAGCGTATAGATCTATATTTCTTGTTGATTTTGAGGGTTTGTAAAGCTCAAGAGGTGCATCTGGATTCTCCACTATCCATGTATCGATGTCATTTATACCTTCACGGATAGTGTTGTATTGTGTCAACTTCCCTTGTATCCTGTTGTTTTGGTCAATAACTATTTCAGGCGCATGTTTTAAGAGGTGTAGATTGGCATACATGTTGATGATAGCATCTTACAGGTCATTCCCGACTCTTTCCGCACTGACCTTAAAATTGAGGAGACTTCTTTCATCGATATTTACTTGCTAAAGTATTTCTTCAAGTTCCCTCATTCTTGCCTCTTTCTCTTGATTCTTCTGGCATAGCCTTTATACATTATCTATGGTTGCATCCATAAATGTAGAACCAGCCTTAGTTATAGCCACAGGGTCTTCTCTGACATCTTCTGTAATAGGGACTTGAGTAACCACTGACATGGATTCTCCTTCTATTGCTGGAATTTTTTTAACCCTTTCTTGCAAAATTCTACCAGTTTTACTATCTTATGTGAAGCTTTACAGATCCAATACCTCTATTGATAAAAAGGGCTCTCAGGGCCCGAGGACAAAACCGTTGCTTCTTATTTCTTTTCCCGTGCCTGCATTTTGTTTCTTCTCGTAAGTCCTAGTGTTTTGATCAATCTCCTCCTCTTCCCAGAATTTAGTAGTGTCTTCATACGGGAGCCTCATGTTGTTGAAGTGTTATTTGACAATCTTCTTAGGGTAATGCCTCTTGAACCTTTCCTCTCCAAAGTGGTATGAGAGTAGGATGTCTACTTATGTTTGGGATTGCTTGGTGTTTTCAAAGAAATAGTTGACAATGTAAAGAGGTAGTGGAGGCCAAATTGCTTTCTTTGACCTGTATAAAATTCCTCTGACCCCATGTACAATAGTTTGATATGCCACTTCCTGTAGCACAAGTTTGTCAGGAACGAATCGAGGGAGTAAGTGGGGTGGTTTCATCGCACCATATATTCTTATATAAGTATTGTGCTCCATTAAATACCAGTCCCCTATCCTTCTTATGACTATTATGGCCTTGTCTATCATACAAGGTGGGGTGGTGCAAAAAATAAATTCATACAATGGGGAAAGGAAGTATTCGCAGATTCTTTGATAGTATGTCTGGTATATGTGCTCCCAAATCACTTTGTAGTAGATGTGGATAGCAACATCAGAGGAAAACCAACTCCATCCCATGTTTGGGTACTTGTGCATGATACACACTATGTCTATAAGATATGAAGACATATGGAAACTACAGAATCTTCCTAGTTGTGCTTTTGTAACTACAGAAATGGAAGCCTTAATATTTTCAGACAATATGTCTGCCCAGTTCAATGAGACCCCAACATCTTTACATAAATAAATTAGGGGCATGTATGATAAGGGGAAATGAGTTGCATCTGGTTCCCTGTACAACCTGCACAACATCGCTACCATATACTGGTAGGGCCTCTTTAAATTGGTCGTGGGGTATCGACTCTTGGGCCAATATTTGAACTGCTTATCTGCTTTATACCATGCGGGGAATAAATATTTCGGTGTAAGCTCCAACTCGCTAAGGATTTGACCATTTAGTCTTTTGTTCCCATCGTCAATGTGGTAACACTTAGATAAATCATCGGGCCTGAATGAAGCTATAGATTAATTTCTTTCATTGCATATATACCGACTATCTGTGTCTGCATTTTTTAAAATCCAAGAAATGGTGTCTGCACAAGGGAAAACTGTTGAATGTGCTACCACTCTAAAAATTCCCAATTTTCTGATGTTCCTAAACACCCAGAGCTCATCTGGTTCCTCTGCCTCTATAGATAATTTTGATTTCCTAAACATATAATACACTTATCCTCATTTTAGGGTTTCTCCATCTTTTTCTAGAAGTCCTAACATATCATCATATATGGTCCTGACACTTTCTATCTCTACTATCTCCTGGGAGCTATCAGATGGATCATCCCCTGTTGGTTTCATCATCATCTTCTTTCATGGTGACATGTTTGGATCTGCAGACATGATAAATTTAGAGAATTTTATTTGGAAACAGTTAAATGATCGGACAATTATAAGAATTAATGAAAACAATTCATGGCAAGCTGCTCCTCACAAATGTCAGGTTAATAATAGACAATGCTCAATGATATTTTGGGGTGAAAAGCTTGGGCATCATCCTGGAAAAGTGAAATCGGAGCATAAGAAAACAAATTCCTTACTACAAATCAGAAGAGTTAGTAACAACTCCTCTGAGCACATTGGAGAAGTTGTTAGTAACTTTTTTGTTATGTATTCAGAAGGATTCGTCATCATATCGAGGAGCTCAGAGCACTTCCCAGGAACTCTTTCGATCATATTGGAGGAGTTAAAAGTAACTCCTCCAACATGATTGGAGGAGTTGTTTCCATTTTTTCTGAAAATGTACAGAAGAGATAATTTCAACTCTTCCGAGCATATCGGAGAAGTTAGTAGTAACTTCTCTTATATGCTCGGAGAGTTACTTCAAAAGTCTTTGGTTTTGAAGTTAGTGTTTTCCACAAATCAAGGAGATCGATCAGGAGAACTACAACTAGCTTGAAGGAGTAAGAGGGAAACCTTAGGTATTTCTTAGATCAAAGTCTATGTGCCTTGTACAAGTTTGGGACTTGCAATGGTTAATTGCGAGAGTGGGGGGAGAAATCCATCGCGGTGAAGGGGAGGGGAATTGACCGATTATGCATCCCATAGCCATGAACAGATTTAGAATAAAATGTAAAGCTAACAGGAAAGGAAAAGGTGTGGCCAGGGGCGAAGTGATGAAGAACAAGGGGGAAAAGAGAGTTATCGAGCTAGGGAAAAATGAACAAAGACCTAATCTTAGCTTGAAAAAGGAAGAGAGGGGATGAAACCTTACCTGGAGTATGTCGACACATGGTGGATATGGATAGGGGATATTCTTGAACGATGTTCAGCTCGATGCTCTTATCCTTGATTTTTCCCATTCAATCACAAAAGGTCGAATAAAACTAGTCTCAACTCCATTCTCTTTTATAGCCAAATGGTTACTTATGACATTAAATGCGGTGGTTGGGGTAGGTTTAATCAAAGGAGTTAAGAGAAAGAAGTTCGATCAGTTCAAAAGAATTAGAGGCAAGTGGTCCGATCAATTTGGAAGCGTTAGAGGCAAATGGTCTAATCAATTTGGAAGAGTTAGAAGTAACTCCTCTGATATGATCGGAGGAGTTTCCCCCAACTCTCACGATATCATTGTGTATAGGAACGAAAGAAAGGAACTCCTCCCAACTTTTTCAGAGGAGTTTGAAGTAACTCCTACAAACTGTTCGGAGGAGTTGAAAGTATTTTTGTTTATTTGAAATTTAGATTGCAACACTAAGAACTTGTTCATTTTCCAAGTGAAACATGAATTACCAAGAGAATCTGTATATGAATAAGGGACTTATGAGGCTTTCTCTTAGGCTCAAAAATAAGGGGGATCCATTTTTTAGGGAAATAATAGAATCAAAAGAAAAATGGAGGGTTGTAGTTCCTGTCACAACACCTTATTCAATAGAGAATATATATTTATTCTTGAAACGAAGTGAAGCTCATTCATGTTTATAGACTCAAATATGAATCACATAAAGAATTTGGCATTCAAACGAAAAAATTGCAACATGGATTTGAAGGATATGAAATTATCCATCATCATTATCATCATATTGCGATGAGGTTTCAATGAACATCTTCGTCACTCCTATAGCATATTCGTCGAAACTTTCCAGAAACAATGACCAATGAAAGGCATCGGCATTGAATTTTTTCAAACTATGCTTCTCCAAGTCATGGACATGGTATTCTTTAAGAGCTCATGTACCATGCACGAAGTCTAAAACCAAGAGAAGCTCATTCAAGTTTATACCATATTCATCTCCAATTTTAATTTTGGTTTGTCTAACAGTTTTCCAGCTGGTTGTCCATTTTTCAAGCTCTTGGACTTATCATCCTTCTTAATGCATGTAAATGGGACTAACTTGATTATTCTCAAGAAAGTTTACTATAATTTGATTTTGAAGACATAAAACTTGACCTAGATTATCCATTATTTTAGGAGGATACCTAAACGCTATATCGAGGGGGCATGGAAATAAATGGTTTATTGATAGAAAATCACTTGATTTTGTTTTAAAATCACCATGGAATGAGGATATCCTAAATAATGTTTACCTTATCCAAAATACTTTAAGAAATAAAATAATGTAACGTGAAAACATTTTGGATATGTTTTTCGAGAAATGATTGACCTTAAAACAAAAATAAATTTTTTAGGATATACATAAGATCTATTAGAAACGTATGATACCTTATTCAAAGACCTTGATTAAATATATAGCATAGAGGAGATATTTTAAAGGGAAAAAATTCCCATGGGTCAAGGAAAGAGATAGGAATATAGCTATAAACTACACAAAATCATAGCTCCTAATAAAATATAATGTGGTCAAGTAATGGCATGACTTCATCAATAAAGAGGAAAAAGCCTATTTCAAGTACCTTTTAACTAATCTTAGAATCTACTCTATACAACCATCAATTTCTCTTAGGCCTCATACCAAATATCATCACTAAGAACATTAATGTGAAACTTATGGCTTCAATTTCAAAAGAGGAACCAAGCTAATAACAAGATGTCCTTGTAGAGGTTATAGACATGACAAGTGCAAGGAGCCTGAGAACATTGAAGAGGTGGAAGAGAGCCTAGATCTAGACGTGTTGTAAATCTGAGTGTACGATTTCAGGGTGAAATCACGAAGGTGGGTTACACTTTCGTGACAATCAGGTCTCCAAAATTCCGAAAAACATTTTTTCAACCGAACTAATAATACTTTTCGGTCGAAAGATATTATTTTCGGCAGAACTATTTTTCGGCCGAAACAATAAACGTCAAATCGAACGGTGCAATAACCGCTCCCTCGATTTGCATGTACAAATTTGGTCGGCCGGATATTTTCTTTCCGGCATTACGTTTTCGGCCAAAAGATAGTTAGGCTAAAACATTGTTCGGCTGAAAAATAGTTCGGTCGAACTATCTTTCGGCCGAAAGATGGTTTATATATTATCCACACATCTATTTTGCAATGTTTTGCAAAATTTTGTTGTCATTTGCCTCTGCGAGCGCAAATCGTTGTGTGTATTTATTGTGAGGAGGTCGTTGTGTGTTCGTTGTGTGAGGAGGTCGATGTGTATTTGTTGTGTGTTCACTATGTGAGGAGGTCGTTGTGTGTTCGCGAGCGTAGTGGACGTGAGGCGGAGGTCGCCGGGAGGTCGTCGGGAGGTCGCGAGCGCAGCGGACGTGGGGCGGAGGTCGTTGGGGTCGTCGAGAGGTCGTGAGCGTCGGGGATTGGTAAGTTTCTTGTATGTTTAAAATAGTTGTTTTAAATGTCAATATGTTTAAAATGTATGCTTGGACTGTTTTAAGTGTTTGGACTATTTTAGCTTAAGATACCGTAGCTTAAGATACCTGTTTTAAGTGTTTATTACCGTAGATTAGGATAGCTTAAGATACCTATTTAGTGTTTGGACTGTTTTAATTGTTTATTACTGTAGATACTTATTACCGTAGCTTAGGATAGCTTAAGATACCTATTTAGCTTAACATACCTATTTTAGCTTAAGAGTAACATTCCATCTGCATTCTGTTTGCCATCTTGTTTTCCATGAGATGCATATTTTTTCCATGATTCTTAGTTACTGAACGAGAAGACTAACTCATTCCCATGACATGAGATGCATGATAAATACGATTATACACAGTGAATTTTCAGATAGTCACTCTTATTTGCCCTCTTGATCCTAATATGCTTGCTGCCTTGATTTTTTTCCATTTCTGCTTGGGGGTTATCAGTCTATGTGTAGTCTCCAATTGAAAGAACAAAAACCTAAACACTTCTACCTTAGGCTGCAATGATGATGCAGAGACCACAAAGCTCACGTAAGGGTAAAGAAGCAGTTAAAGAAATAGAACTCAAGCCAATTTCAGGTTCAGAATATGCCAACTTACCAAAACTAACTAGAGATTCAATCTCTGAATGCAGTACCAAAAGTGTATATGGCATGCATGGAGTGGCATTAGGATAATATTAACTGACCAAACTATTTCTATATAGAGAATTTCAACTAACAACACATATAGTGCATACAGAAAGTCTCAAGCAACCTTAACTGAGCCATATCTCCAAGTTATTTTCTTTCTTAAAAGCCAACAATCTTGAGAAAAAGAAGACATAAAAACTCTTCAATAGACCGTTTTATCATCAATACTTAAACCTGTTTAATCCTTGAAACTGCTTCTTTTGTAACTTCAAAACAAAACCTTATTAACAATTGTTGTGCATATCAACATTATTCTGCAAGATATATAGAATGTCAAACATATATAATGAAATTCTAAAATAAGGTCCAGAAGTCAATAACATATATATCAGCATAGACAGAGGTCATCACGTACATACTAAAATAACCTCAACTTCACTGTAATGGGATGGCAATGTGATTTAAATGGCAATAGCATTTTAAATGGTATTTGTTTTTAATTTTATTTCTGAAATTAGAAAGAATAAAAGTTATACTTTTTTACACGGATACGATTTATATGCTATCATGTTAATCACTATTACAGTTTATTTCTAGCTATTATAACACATG
>ML777372.1:1206852-1230708 GCA_009831015.1 Picea engelmannii | reverse complement strand
TGCTGGGTTTTCTTCCCCTAGAGGGTTTCCCAGGATAAATGTTGTGTCTATTGTGGATGTGTATTTCTCAGTGATCTTGTTTATTTTATGCTCTTATCTTATGAAATGCAAAGAACTATAATATCAGCATAAAACATTAACACGTGCTAGATAAAATTTGTCTTCTATGATTCGATGTTTGTTTATCATTATCTACTTATGTGATCTAATCTGATAATCGTTTTGTTATTTTGAACATTTTGGACAGTGACTAATTGTTGAAAAGTCAACAAGAAATGTGTGTCTAATTTATTTTTCCCTTAAATAAATTGGACAATAAATATTAATTTATTATCTCATAATTACTTAAAAATAGTTAACTGAAATGGAAAATCGGTTAGCTATAGGAAATTCGAGTTCAAAGGTTGATTGGTGCAACATGGAACTCGAGTTATTTGTAACTAAGTGACTTGAAGTTGTAACAGAGTTATAAGTGTAGTTATGTGAGTTGTGAAGTAGTTTAACTCAGTTAAGTGAGTTAAGCTCAGTTGTACTAGTTGTAAATGAACTTACACTAGTGAGAGTTCAGTGAATTAAATATTAATTAATTCACAATCAGTGATCTCACATGCAACTGAAGATTTACCACTGTTAACTACATGCATGTCAGATCCATTGGAGACCCAGTTGAGATAACAGGTGAAAGGGACAGTTTGGCTATCAGTGGTGATTTGAATGAAGTGCACTCATGCAATCACACACACAGTGGATGTGCCCATGAGCAATGCGCAGCCTAGGCAAGAGGAATTCGAATTCATTTGCAGGTTTTCCATTAGCAGGGATTGCGTAGAGGAGGCAAGCTGTCTGGAGGCAAAGAATTGGCACCTGTATTTGTTGATTTTTGTATGACAGTGTGAGACAATTGTATTGTACTGAGAGCTCTTGGATTAAAGTTTTGTATGAGATTGTTTCATGATCCATGATATACATAATATATGATAGTGGGGTTTTTATCTTTATGCTTTCCCGGTAAAACATCTGTGTTATGTGCGATTGATCTTTCTTCTTGATATTGCAATTGGTGATCATGTTTTAAATTCCGCAAGAATATTAGTAGAAGTGATTCTGTATTTAACAGTGGCATATAATTGTTAGATCAAGAGAATCCAGGCAACACATAATTTGTATTAAAATTTCTACACTAATGTGGTTATTATTATAGACATGGAATCATTGAATCACTATCTGACTAGGTCCTAAATGTTGAGTTACAAACTATATATAAGGTTATTTTAACTTTCTATCCAAGTTCATTCAATTTGTAATATGAAGTTACAAATTTCTCATAAATTTCTCATATAGTTGATTGTGTGTTTTAACATTCCTCAGTTTAAACTATAGATGGTTCTTTGACTATGATGTTATTAGCTGCATTGAATCCAGTATGGCAGGACAAAGTTAGAGTCGAGGTTATGGAGATCATCGGAGGAATCCGATATCCAAACATCAACATGGTTGCGAGAATGAAGAAAATAAGTGTTATTATTAGTCTTCTACTCATAAAGCTTTTGATGACTTTTATATATATTAGATGATCACAACTCATGGGATTAATTATGTGTACAAATGAATATTGTTCTAAAGGAGTCAATGAGGATGTACCCCCCATTTCTTACATAGTTAGACATGCCAAGAAAGACAGTGGATCTTTGTAATACCCAAAGGAATGTTTGTGTTCATCAATATAGACGGTGGATTCATTCCATTTGGGTTTCCCGGAAGAATTTTCCCTAGTGCAGAAGCACCTAAAACACTTTTGATAAGGGTTGATTGATCACTTTATTGTTTTTACACTAAGAAATGCACCTTAAAAGTGTTCGATATATTCCCATATATCTAAAATGTGTTTGATACGAGTTGATTGATCCCATTATTGTTTCTACCATTGTGTATATGTCTTTTGGGCGACGCTAAGAAACTCACCTCAAAGGTGTTCGATATATGTCCATAAGTTTTTTCTATATGCTCTAGTACTTTTTTGAGCCTATGTACCTATGTGTAATCAACACATATAACATTTTACTTTTATTTTTTATAAGTGTTATAAATTTATTTTGAAAGTTGACATATGGTGACATCAACATTATCTAACATATTTTCCACGCTACAGTGTAAAAACACATTTCTATGCAATCAAGCTATCAACACCTTTAGGAGCAATTAAGCTATCACGGCAAATCACTGAAATCCTCTTTTTGTTAAAAAATAAAGTCCACTAACTCCCTAATTCATTAAGACTATTTAACTCCCAAACCATTAAACCCCCACTCCATAATAGACTAACCATTTTTTCTTTCAATAAGATAATCAACAATCCAACATTATCCATGTGTATTGTTTGTCACTCTCAAGTTTGAAGGGCCAGAACTAGGTAGACCTAATGTTTAATGGCTAGATGTTCAATTATTTTTTGAGGATACGGTCCATTTGCTAATTTAGAGTTCTCAAGGATGCATATTTTAAATTTATTAAAATGGGATTGTGAATTTTTTATTTAGCTGTTATCTAGTATTTAAATATTATTAATTTTTTTTTAAGTGATAGGTATTAAATAGTTTTGTCACTCATTCCATGGTTAGCTTCAACTTTATTTCAACTTTTAAAAGCATAGTGTATCCAATGTCATGCTCTCTTGAGTTTAAGTTATGCATAGATAATGCATTATTACAACTTTCAAATATTTCGTATTACCTTAGCCTTTCGCCTTAAAATGCATACAACTACTACTTTAAAACTATATAGAACTATTATCTTAAAACTTTCTCAAGAGGCAAGTATAAGCAACTTTGTTGTTATTTTCACTTGTTATTATTGTATTTATTATTAATAATAATTCTTCTTCTTTTCTTCTTATTTTAAGGTCACCACCAAGCCACACACCAAATTGGTGTATGAGACCCCTTATTATTATATATATTAATAATAAGAAATATAATTATGTTAACATATCTTTATGCATCCACCGATAACTAGCAACAACCACTTTAATAATATTAATGTGTTTGTATATGTCAATAGACATATATTTAATACATACTATAGAAAAACATTATTAATGTGCTAAATATACATCTATTGACATATATGAACAAATTAATATTATTAATGTGGTTGTTGCTAATAATATAAAGTTATCAAGTTTGAATTAAATATAATAAGGAAAAAATTAGAAGACAAATTTTTCAATTAAAAAATATTCACCAAAAATTACTACACCAAAATTTGCAATATTCACCATATCCAAACAAAATCTATCTTTAAGAAAAAATCAATTTAAAAAATAATCACCAATATATTTAACCAAAATTTACAATATTTACCATATCCAAACACAATCTACAATCTATCATTTAGAGTTATATTTAAACCCAATAAAAACCAAAATATTGTTGAAGTAATAATTCTCACTTCCTAACTTTCCTATTGATCTTGTGCTAAGATGCCAAAAAGACACTTCCTAACCTTGATATTGATCATGTGCCAAGGATATAAAAACAACACATTAAATCTTTCTTTCATGGTGATGTGGGGCCTCTATTCTTCTAATTAAATTGTATTATCATTATTGTACTCATCTTATATTACTTATTTATGAGAGAATAGAGACCCAACTCTACCTTGATTCAGAAGCTTTCTTGAATAGGAGGGTCAAGGGGATTAGACAAAATTTACAATATTTACCATATCCAAACACAATCTACAATCTATCATTTAGAGTTATATTTAAACCCAATAAAAACCAAAATATTGTTGAAGTAATAATTCTCACTTCCTAACTTTCCTATTGATCTTGTGCTAAGATGCCAAAAAGACACTTCCTAACCTTGATATTGATCATGTGCCAAGGATATAAAAACAACACATTAAATCTTTCTTTCATGATGATGTGGGGCCTCTATTCTTCTAATTAAATTGTATTATCATTATTGTACTCATCTTCTATTACTTATTTATGAGAGAATAGAGACCCAACTCTACCTTGATTCAGAAGCTTTCTTGAATAGGAGGGTCAAGGGGATTAGACCTGCCCCTCTTGAAGAACGTAAACAAATGAGTGGTTCTTTTAATTGTAGTAGCACTTGCTCATAGCCAAACCGCACACAAATGTTCATCATTCCCATTAGGGAGAGGTTTGGTGATGCCATATCCAAATAATATTTTGAGTTATATTGGAATCGAACTAATCGAATTTGATGAATAATTGAGTCGAAACGAATTAATTTTCGAATTTATTTGATAACCATGTTATAATTTAAATTTATTTTATAACTATGTTATAATGTATTTTATTTTATAACTATGTTATAATGTATTTTTATGACGGAAAGACTTATACATATTGATAATGGGCACATTTAATGATCTTTTAACTATTTTCAATCGTATAGTTATCAATTGAAGATGTTAGCATATTCTTAGTAGTCCTTCCAAATCAATGAACGAGATCTCATGTTCATAACTTTCTAGCATTTTTAAAAGCTTCAGTTAACGTGTTTACTTTTTAACATTTACTTAATATGATTAACAAACTTAATTGAAATTACAAATTTACTCTACTATTAATTTTTTATCTTACACTATTAGATTTACATTTATGTCACATTTACTTATGGAGCCGCATAATTACAATCAATTGTTTCATATTCTTAATTTCATCTTATCAGAGTAAGCCTTCAGATGTTCACCAGCAACGATTTGTTGTACTAGTGTTACTTTATAATTGTGTTTATATTAAACATACGTTTATTTAATATAAAATTTATTTATTATTTTAAAAGTATTATTTTAACTTTTAAAAGATAATTATTAAATTTACTTTAAAAAATAATAATATAAATAATTATAATTTTATTTAAAAAATAATAATTTATAAATTTTGTGAATACTATTTATTAATGTATATGATATAAATTGAAAAGAGAATTGAATTTGGAAAGTCTTGATCCGCTCGAGTACATATTGAACGAGAAAGACTAAATAGATTGAAAGACTACGAGTAAATAAATTGAAAGAGAATTAAGATATCTACTGTTCACTAGCAAAGTTTTATTACTCAAGTTTAGCACAGCGAGCGAAAAATTGAAAATTTAACGGGAGACAACTACAAATTCAAAACATAGATTGAAACAAAATTTAGAGTCGAATAGAAGTTTAAAGATCACATCATACACTAAGATAGCTTTGTCAAGTGCGCACTTAGACACATTAAGATGCTGCAACTTCTCCAGAGATACTTGGTCAAGTTTAGTTTTATTGGTATCGTTACCAACGCTCCAACCTCCACCCGGTTGAACCTGGTGGACCAATTAAGATCTTGGAGGTTAGTGAGTACCCATATAATTTGAATGCACTCATACAAGTCAATATTTTAGAGTTGATCCCAACTCCCCTCTGGAAACGTCTCCAAATTGGAGCACCCCGACAAGTCAATATGTTGGAGGTTCTTGAAGTTCCCCAAGTAATCTGGAAGCTCCTGCAAATTGGAGCACCCAGACAAGTCAATATGTTGGAGGTTCTTGAATTTCCGGAAGTAATCTGGAAGCACCTGCAAATTAGACCACCTTGACAAATAAATACGTTGAAGGTTCCTGAACTTCTTAAAGTAATCTAGAAACATCTGTAAATTGGAGCACTGGGACAAGTCAATATGATGAAGGTTAGTTAAGTTTGCAAAGGAATTTGGAAGGATCTGCAAACTCGAGCACTCGGACAAGTCAATATGATGTAGCTTAGTTAAGTTTCCAATGGAATCTGGAAGCATCTGCAAACTGGAGCACTTGGATAAGTCAATATGCTGTAGGTCAGTTAAGTTTCCAATGGAATCTGGAAGCTTTTGCAAACTGGAGCACTTGGACAAGTCAATATGCTGTAGGTCAGTTAAGCTTCCAATGGAATATGGAAGCATCTGCAAACTGGAGCACTCGGACAAGTCAATATAGTGTAGTTTCATCAAGTTACCAAGGGAACCAGGCAGCGACTTCATTTTTCCACACTTTTTTAACTCCATGTGTCTCAAGGAATACAGATGACAGAATTCATCTGGCAAAGTTTCAAGATCAACCCGCTGAATATAATCAGTCCGGTGCAAAACAAATTTTTCGAGGTGCTTCAACTTCCCAATGGAGTTCGGAACCTTTAAAAGGGGAGCGTCAACATTCAACTCCCGCAACTGCAGAGGTGCCTGCAATGTTCACATTGTTTGACCCTTTAGGTGTTAACTTTCTTACATTGTAGTATACGTAGACAGAATATTGAAGAGGAAGGCAACTTCTACAATTGAAAAAGACAAACACCTTCTTTCCAAAAAATTACATGACTACCTGGGATTCATGCAGCCATAGTGTTTCCAAGCTGCCACCCGTTATTTGCAAAACCCTTAAATTATCCATTGTAATGCAGGAAGGTAGGGAGGGCAACGGACAGTTATGCCAACGGAGCCATGTTAATACTCGTGACCGCCCGGCTCTCAATATCCTTTCCACATAATAACCTTCACCCCTTAGCAGCTGCAGTTTGCTCATAGTAGTTACAGCAAAGAGATGGACCAGGAGCTCCGTAGGGTTGAGCCAGTTGTAGACATCAGTGTTAATTCCGCGCACCTAGATTGTTCTCGGAGATGTTAGAATCAAGATAAAAATCCTTGCCTTGTTTCAGAATTCAAAACACAACACAATTTTGATACTTTTCAGAAAACACTATTTTGAAAGACAGTCGAAAGCTTAAAAATACGTACAGTTGGTTGGTCAGAAAGAAGAAGACTGTTTTCTGTCGAGCGCCAGAGACGAAGCGGATATTCTGAATTCTCCGCCACTTCTCTGCCGAAGTCTCTAAGGAGCTCGTGCATTGTCAGACAGTTTTCACTGTCCACCTCCACCAGGCATCTGTTTTGTAGATTGCGAAGACCCAGCCGTCCTTCCCAGTCGGATCCATCCCATATTCTTATGGCAGTATTCCTGTCTTCCCCTATAAAGAAACAGGCAATGTCTAAGAATATCTGTTTCTCCTCTTCATTGAGAGCGTCAAAGGTAATTTTTAAACTGCTTCGTATATCTGTGATATCTGTGGAAAGTCGTCCGTAGACTTTTTGCAATTGCATATTCCAATACTCAGGATCTTTGTTTCCATGAAGATGCGCCCCTAACACTTTAAGAGCCAATGGGAATCCATTGCAGAGTTCCAAAAACTTTTCAACCATTTCATCAAATCCTATAACAGGATGGGGCTGAGCGAAGGCGCTCATGCAAAAGAGCTCTTTCGAGTGCCGTGGATTGAGGCCCTTCAGCGTGTAGATGGATGAAGCTACAATCCCTGACCTTGCAAGCACATCCTTATTGCGAGATGTAACTAAAATTAAGCTACTTGGATGAATGGTATCTTTAACTGGCGAAAATAATGCATCCAGTTGATCAATATGATCTACATCATCTAAAACTATGAGAACCCGGTGAGAAGGTGAGAGATGTCTTTTGAGATTCTCTATGCCCTCATCAACTCCGTTTATTTGTACATTCAATTGAGTTAAATCCTTAAGAAAGATACTCTGTAGGGAATGTAAAGATCTGGATCTGACATCGAATAAGAAGCAACATCGATCGTAATGTGATCTTTCTCGGTTGAAAAACTCTTTGGCCAGGGTCGTTTTTCCAACCCCGCCAAGACCCACAATTCCCACAATGCTAGGCTTCCCGCTTTGCCGCTGCAATGACAATGTCATTTCCACATCCTTTACTTTTTCAGCCAGGCCAGTTGGATATTCAGCCACATGTAGAGATGGCCTGCGAACTTTTTTCAAACTTCAGTACTACAAATATAAAGTATGATATACCTATTAATCCAGCCAATTAAAAATTCAGAATAACAGGGAAAAGTGAAGGCGCCCTTACCCGTTGTAATTGCCGTGTGACGGTGATGTTGAGGAGGATGCGAAGGATGTAGCGTCACGAGCTGGGATCAAGTTAAGGTCTGCCATTGGATACAGAGGAACAAAGAAGCAAGATCCAAGACGTTTTACAGAGATTGGGAATGAGCGCTCAACCTCAATACTCTCGTCTGAATAATCTGACAAGTGCAAGAGTATCTACCAGCTGCGCCTTCGCTACTCTTATCTGTGAATCAAGACCTTAATAGCTAGCGAATCGGTTGAAAACAAAACAGCACTGATATCTTGTTGATTTCTGAGTTTCTTATTTCGTTGAACAAAAGTCGATATATGTTGAACGAAATTTATGATACTTTACTTTTATTATTAAACTGTTTTTAAATGAACGGAGGGAAGGAACCAATACCGTAATTTGAACGGTGGAAACATGAGTGTTGCCACCGACCAGACATTACCGGTTGTGTCCACGTAAAGCGTTTAGTAGACATGGGTTGATTTTCCTACGGAAATCTCCTTACCACATATATGATTCCTTTAGGTGGGACCCAATTCTTTATGCAAAACAACTGGCATATACCAACAAATCGTGCGTGGTACGTTATCACATGTGTATTTGGTAGTTGCGTAGGGAAGCTTGTTTATTTTAATAGACCATTCAGTGCTTTTTGATTGCGACGGGATGTTGTTCGAATCATTTCCTTTGTTTTAAAAGACGAATTGTTTGCTTTCATTGCCACAAGACGTTTTGTTGTCCCACTCGTCATGGAAAACAGTTGGCATCCAAATGAATGTGGTTACAACTTCACATCATCATTAAAATGTAAAAAAATAAAAAATAAAAAAGGCTCGAGTCGGTAAGTGGTGTTTTTACAATTACTTCGGTAAGTGGTGTTTTTATAATTACTTTAAAGCGTAGGCTATTCATTCTACGAAATAGAGTTTCATGGGACGTCTTAAAACGAATAGTCGGCCGTCAACGCAGCTTTTCGTGGCCGTTCCTCCAAGGCCCCCTTCCAACGCAGCCACCGTCGCCTTCCTAGCAAGCTTCGTTCTGACGTTCGGCCATTTAATGTGTTTGGTTGAAACTCATTTTAAACTAGCATAATTTTTAAGCGGGTGAATGGGAATGTCGAAGTAATTTAAAGAAAGTTTTCACACTAATGTTGTTAATAGGAATTATATACATATTATAAGTAAAATGATGTTATTTAAAGTTAGTTCATTATTTCACACTAATGTTGTTAATAGGAATTATATACATATTATAAGTAAAATGATGTTATTTAAAGTTAGTTCATTATTTTGATGACAACCACTTACAACTATTTTCAAGTTGATGAAAATTTTTTACTTTTTAAAAAAAAAGAGTGTAAATCCTAGTAGACTCAAGAACTTGATATATATTCTAGGTTAAATTCTATAAGTACATGTATTATCTTTAAGTTATGATTTTATTTTAAAATTTATAATGAAGAAATGGATGATGGTGGAATTTAAAAGTAATAGGTTTTGGTCTCAGCTTATTTGGTGAATAAAAAATTTAATAGTAATATTTGCATGCATGGATTAAGAAGTTAAGAAACTAAAAATACATTTGTCTAGTTTAGATTTTTTTTAATCCTAATGATACCTTAAAGTCACACACATATTTATAAAATGATGATATAAACTTAATTTAAAACCATAAAACAAGCAAACCATGACTTCTATTCAGATTGTAAGACATGCCTATAAAATTTTAGATTTAAAATTTCTAAGTAATTAGACAAAAGAATATTCATCCAAAAGAATAGATAAAAAGACAGGTTTCAAGTATAAGATTCACCAAGAGACATCATTTATGTGAGGACGCCCATACATTATGTCATTTTGATTTGTACATATTTATTTTAATTTAGCATTTTCTACTACCATTGAAATTGTATCCACATGTGAGGAAGCCTATACAATATACCATTTTGATTTGTACATATTTATTTTAATTTAATTTACCTTAATGTTTGGAAGCTATAAACACACACAATCCCTAATAAAACATGGATGAATTCAAAATTCCATACATATTTTATACTTAAAGTTACCCCAATTCATTCTTTTGTTTTTTTCAAATTGATTACCTTACATTCATTTTTTTAAGAATGACAAACAAAGTGTTTTGAAATGAATTAGAACTTTTAATTTTTATAATCAAAATTTTTATCAATAAAATTTCTATGATTAAATTTAACTATAATCAATAAAAAAAATTACTCTCACTACAGTAAAGTAACTTTTTAATTTATTCTAAATCTTAAAGTTACTCTAAATTATGACTGCAATAAAATAAAATGATTATATAGAAGTAATACATATTTCATTTTTTCATAATTCATTTGAAAAAATATTTCACTTCTTCAAATTTCACATATGTAGAAGGGGTATGAATGAGATGTGTTAGAAACAAATTTGATTAGGTAAATGTGAAAAAGTCAAAGAAGTTATGAACAATAAATTCATTGATCTAGGAGATCAATAATAAATTTATTGATCTAGGAGAACGATTAAGAATATGCCTAAGAATTGAAGATGAAAGCATATTCTTAATAAGGCTAAAAAAAAATATAATGTGTAATTTATAAAATATAAAATAAGGCTAAAAAATATATATTGTGAATTTAAGTAACAATATTGTAATTTATAAAATAAAGTTTTAAAAAATATAATGTCGGTTTAGGTATGCAAGATGTGCATGTAAAGCAATGACTTCGTGATATAATAAGTTCTATTTTTATTTCTTATTTGTGAGTTTTGAATTTGAATCAAATGCTTAAAATTTTTTACTCTTTATAGTTAGTTTTAATATAGTTGATCATTTTGTAATGATTTTTAGTATTTAACTATAATTTAAAATTTCTATCGATTAAATTTAACTATAATCAATAAAAAAAATTACTCTTTCACTACAATAAAGTAACTTATTAATTTATTCTAAATCTTAAAGTTACTCTAAATTATGATTGCAATAAAATAAAATGATTATATAGTAGTAATATATATTTCATTTTTTTATAATTCATTTGAAAAAATATTTCACTTCTTCAAATTTCACATATGTAGAAGGGGTATGAATGAGATGTGTTAGAAACAAATATGATTAGGTAAATGTGAAAAAGTCAAAGAAGTTATGAACAATAAATTCATTGATCTAGGAGATCAACAATAAATTCATTAATCTAGAAGGACAACTAAAAATATGCCTAAGAATTGAAGATGAAGACATATTCTTAATAAGGCTAATATATATATATATATATATATATATATATATATATATATATATATATATATATATATATATATATATATATATATATATATATATATATATATATATATAATGTGTCATTTATAAAATATAAAATAAAGCTAAAAAATATATATTGTGGATTTAGGTAACAATATTGTAATTTATAAAATAAGGTTTTAAAAAATATAATGTTTGTTTAGGTATGCAAGATGTGCATGTAAGCAAATATAATAAGTTCTATTTTTATTTCTTATTTGTGAGTTTTGAATTTGAATCAAATGTATAAATTTTTTTACTTTTTATAGTTAGTTTTAATATAGTTGTTCATTTTGTAATGATTTTTAGTATCTAACTATAATTTAAAATTTCTATCGATTAAATTTAACTATAATCAATAAAAAAATTACTCTCTCACTACCATAAAGTAACTTATTAATTTATTCTAAATCTTAAAGTTATTCTAAATTATGACCGCAATAAAATAAAATGATTATATAGCAGTAACACATATTTCATTTTTTCATAATTCATTTGAAAAAATATTTCACTTCTTCAAATTTCATATATGTAGAAGGGATATGAATGAGATGTGTTAGAAACCAATAAAATTTGGGGTAGATTTGCTATCATGGAGTAAGGAATTCACTGTATATAATTGGGTGAAACTAAATTATAATGTAAATTTAATCTAGGTTCATACGGGACAAAACAAAGTAAAGGAGTAGACAAAAACAAAATTTATGCAATTACTTTACAAATTTCAAATATATTTGACTCACTATATAATTTCTATGGCATGAATCGTATAATAAGATTATTATCTCACCTTGAGTTAAAAAATGCAAACCATATATTGATTATTGATATTAATAAATTAAACTATAAATTAATTATAATAATGATAATAATATTTAATGAAACACATGGATGACAAAATAGAACCATTCCTTGTTGTGTTCTTGGAGAATAACAATGTTTTCAAATCCACTATCGTAATTATGAATCAATTATACTTTACGAATTGGAATACATATAAATTAATTATAATAATGATAATAATATTTAATGAAACACACGGATGACAAAACAGAACCATTCCTTGTTGTGTGTTCTTGGAGAATAACAGTGTTTTCAAATCCATTATCGTAATTATGAATTAATTATACTTTACGAATTGGAATACACAACTAGCTATCGGATCTGAACCGATAATCCATTCGTGTTGAGATTTTCTACTAAGCGAGCATGCTCACTATCAGACTTGAACCGATAACCCTCACTCCATAAATTGGTCTTGTTTGTATTTACTATTGATTATATATATATTCCACTTACAAACTCTCTGATTGCCCGGATTACTAATCCGCTGATAGACTGACAATCAATAAGAGATGATCTCATACAACAGAGGTAATGAATGAATGAAGTTGTAGTATGTATTTTCTACAAAACCTAGTAGAACAAAGTTGTGTGGCAGGGCAGTCCCTGCCAACGAGGTTAGAAAGCAAATTGTGGAAAATGGGGTCGAATTGTAAATGAAACGAAGTGTTCGGTGCAAAATGTATATCACGGAAATGTTGTGTGCAACATGTATATCACAGAAGATGGGGCAAAAGTAAATGGCGGTTGGCAGACAGAGCACCCTCTAATTTTTTAAAGTATATAGTAAACCTATTTTTTTTTAAAGTATATAACAAAGTAAAAAATTTGTTGACAGTGAAAGAATAAATTTGGAAATTTAAATGCATTTTCCATATGGACTGGTGAAAAATAAAAATATATGATGACATAAAATTAATAGGAGATAAGAAATATAAAAATTTAAATGCATTTGTGAACAGGGGGTATAAGTAAATGATGCTTGCATTATTGAGCACCATTTATTTTGAAAAATATAAAAAAAGAAAAGTATGTAACATATAAAAGAGTAAATGCATTTGCCATACAGACGCATTTGTCATACAAAGTGGTGAAAGATAAGAATAGAGTCTGTAACATATAAAAATTTAAATGCATTTTTATTTAAAATCTGTCAAAAAATAAAAGTTTGTTACATAATACTGCAAATTTTGAAATATACAAAAAAATTAAAATTTGTTACATATAAACCGGAATTTCAATGTGTTTGTCATGTAGACTGGGATTGGGGCTCCCGTGGACCATCAAAGAAATATGTACAAGAAACATGATTGTGAAAAGAAGATAGAGTGCAATAGCTACAAAAGAAAATAAATGGAAAAGTATAAGTGTTTGCCTATACATCTGTATTTTAGAAAGTGGAATAACTGGGTTGAGAAACAAAGAAAGATGTGATGAGTAAACTTGCAGTGAGGGTACATATGAGCGCTTTGGATATTTTCTTGTGGCTGTCATTTCATTGATGTCGCCGACGACTGCGGTTTCAAGGATGTTCTCCACGGCTGCTGGAATGCTGGCAATTGCATGTTGTCTTTCGTCGTCGGCCTATTTCAATTTCCTTTCGAGCCATTCTTCAATGTAGCCTCTCATTGGGGCGACGTTGATCTCATTCCAGATGTTGAAAAGATCATTTTCTAATTCCTGGAAGTCGATAGAAAGATTAGAGAGAGCCTGATGAATTTCCTCATTTTGTACTGCATATTTGACTAGCTAGTCATGGAAGTGAGCTTGATCAAATTGAAGGATGTTGTAAAACGTTTCCAGAGACAAGGTCTTCAACATAGCAACATGTTTATCGAACTCTTGCCTGGTTAAGGGCAAGGAGTTTGCGATTAAGAGGGGGTCTTGGAAGTCGTTGGTTTTCCCAGCTAAGTCTATATTTGATAGCTTTGTGAATAATTTATCTTTCTTCGATATGGCTTGTTCACATGACTGAACAATGAGACACAGATTCTTTACTTTTTCTTTCCAACATGCATTCAATTGGCTGATCTGGTTTTTGGATCGAATATCTTCTTCTCTTCTTTTTGTTTCTGTCATATTGTTGACAATCTTGCCAAAAGGGATGACCATTTTTAAAAAGAAACTTTCTTCATCTTTTAATTTGGCCTGCAAAAGCTCGAGCAAGCTATGTGCCCTGGTTCCAAGGGAAGCGATGGTTTGTGATCTTTCGCATGCCTCGGTAACCAGTTCCATTCTTTTTTTGATATTGTTCTCCACATATCCTTTACAAGATGCGAGCAGGGTGGAGGATGCTTTTACATTGGGTGCAGGGGTGCCAGGCATGGCTATTGCCAAAGGATCGACAAGCAATGGCATAGGAATGAAAGCATCTTCCAATTCCTTGACTCGGTCCTTCGGTCTGGCATTCTCGGTCTCGATGCCTCCAATGGAATCATGAAGTGCTTCTCCGGTCGCGGTGTGAAGTTGACAGATTTGGGAGGGCCGCATGTTGGCAACGTCAACCTCTGAATGAGATTTGCCTTTGTTATTTTTAACATTTTTTTTTCTCAATTATCAATTTTTTGTTCCGGCTATCAAAAACAGCGCTCTAGAACACAAAGGATTCATCTTGGTCAAAATTTTGGGTAATGGATTTGTCCATTGGATGGCTATGGTGGATTGCGTCTTTGGGCTAATCAAGGAAGGGGAACATGGTATCCAGATTAGTGTCAAGTTCCATGTTCTCACTCTGAATTTCCAGCTCTTTCGCCTACCCCACATTTTTTTTTCTCTTCTTCTCTATTGGAAGCTTGTGAGAACTATCAATTTTAGAGTGAGGAGAGTCGTTATCTCCTCCTCCGTTTGAAGAACTCTGGGTTTCTTTGTTGTTGTGATGGGCTGTTGGAGCGATGCTCTGGGATGTCGTACTTTTTGGAGTGGTATTTGCGGATTGAACACGCTTGTCACTGGGGCCTTTCCCCTTTTCCATGTACAATTTAGTGTAGCTTTGCACTGTCTCTACGTCGTCGGCATCAAAGGCAGGACCGTCACTATCTATGTTTTTGGGTAGGTGTTTATTTACAAAACAATCGTCGAGGCCAAGTGTTTGTAAATGTTGTCTAAAAATATCATAGGGGTCGAATCCTCTTATGTATTCAGCATATCTGAGGTTGGAGATGCTAAAATGTGCTGCGAAATCGTCAATTTTGTTAATGTTTTTCAACACAAACTCCCCTATTTTCCAAGGCAGAGGAATGAATTGTTTTTTTTTCTTCCTTTGGAATAGATGGAACCAGTAGCTGTATTGACGTGCTACTTCTGCAATAAACATTATGTCTGTAATGTGACATGGAAGGAGAGTAGGTTGTTCCGTGGAGCCAAAAATTCTCATAACAGTGTAATTATCCAAATGTTCGAGTGTCCCCTTCTTGTCTAAAAAACTAGTTTCCTGTTCAGATATGCAGGGAGCATCTTCTCCTAACAAAAAAACTTTGAAAACAGACAGGAAGCCATTAAAAACCTCATAAAAATAGTGGGAAGCATTGTGCTTCCATAAGGCCTAGTACCAGAACGTTACTGGGTGGAATCCGCAGTTGACATTCTTGGACACAGACAGTTGCAGAAATCGACATGAATGTGCTATTGCAAAAACTAAATAGGATGACATATAAAATTTCTTTTCCCTTTTGTAGCTTGACAATTGGGAAGAGATTTCATGGGAAATTAACCTACCCGAATCAAAAATGGCTTGTTCGTTGACTGTGAAATACAAAATATAAAGAGCCATTCCGGAAACAGTACCTGTGGACTCCTGTCCCGTTATTTTTGTCAACAGCCTGGCAATTTCGCGAAATGGATTTCTAAATGAACTAACCTGCATGCTTGTAATATCTCTAGGAACTAGATTCGGGTTTTCCAAAAAAAGGGGAAAGAGGTCGAATCTGTTATTATGCTTTGCTAGGAACTATTTGCAATCTTCTCCTTTGAACGTCAATGTTGGCTCTGACAATTTCAGCATCTGGTGGAAGACCTGAGGTGACAAAGAAACAGAAGAGCGGTCCTGCAGTGGAATAATTCTTTTCTCTGCAATAAATTTATTGGCGCACTAAGAGATCAGGTCCTTACAGTCAAAAACCTCAGGGACACAACCTGCATGAACAATCCCGGAGGTCCAAATTACTTGGTTCTTTGCGGTAGAGGTTGAGTAATAAGAAAATGCCCTAGACTAGTGGAAGTTCTGGTCCTCGTGCCCGAAAATGCTCACTGTATCTCCACAGAACTGGTGTCAAGTTGATGCCATAGGTTTATGAGAAGGTTGCTTTGATGCAGATGATGGTTTAAATGAACAGTTAGAGCGAATAATGTAACTTTTTGCTAAATCTTGGTTAAATTCTTATGAATGGGAAAGCTCCTTGAGCCTTTTGCTGATTAATGACAATCTGTATTGGTGGTGCATGATGAACTATTAGCAGTAAAGTTTATTTATTGCATATTTAGAAATGCAAAGGTGGCGGGTACGACGAAGAGCAATTAAGGAATGGAGGTTTTGTGAACGTGCAAAGGCCACGCTATGTGAATAGGATTTCATGATTTTTAAATGAACACTTGGAAGGGACAATATAACCCCCCCGCAAATTTTGGTTTAATGCGCATGAATACGAGATGTCCTCGAGCCTTTCGCCCATCAATGACAATATATTCGATTTCTGCATGATGACCTGTTAGTATTAAATGCCAGTAATTCCATATTTAGAAACAAGATATATATATATATATATATATATAACTTTTTATTTTCTTTTATTATAGACAAGTGCGAAGGTGACGGAGACGACAGAGAGAAAGGAAAGAATGGAAAGCTCTGAAAACCGGTTGGACGGGATTCAAAAAAGGGTTACAGGGATAGTCAGGACAGCCGAGTGTTGCACGGTGAAATTTCATGTTTCGAAATTTTTGAGTGAAAAATGTGTAAAACGGAAGAGATCATGATGGGGCAGTTCAGCGACCAGTTTGTATATTTGCGGAATTCTAGCAAAGTGGCTAAGTATGGAATAGGGAAATTTCTAATTGCATGCGTAGCAATAAGATATTATATATAATTTCCAACTGCTAATTGCAAAGGGCTGCGGGCACAGGAAACAATGACTACGAACTGAATATTTCTTCAACCCGCCAAACCGACGATCCGCCAAAGAAATTTGAACAAATGGCGAAGTATGGAAAGTGGACAGACATGCTTCAAAATGAGGTTGCAAATTTGTATATCTGTCAATTTGTATATCGCGGAGCTCCGAATGATGTTTGGAGGTCACGGAAAAGTAGAAGTTCAATGTTGACCCGACCAACGCACAAGTCTGCCTGTCAATTTGTATATCGCGGAACTCTGGGTGCCAGTTGTGGGATAGGGAACAATAGATGGTCAATTTAAAGAAAGGGGAAGCGGTCATTGGAAACACGTGAATCCACGAAGTTGCGAAGCAAGGCATTTTCGGGAAAAAAAATGATTAAGTAACCAGGAAGAGAAACTAGAGGGAAGAAAAGAGTGGGAAAATAGAAAGGCGGAAGGCAGTTTTCAACAAATGCATTGTTGAAGATTAGATTTTATTGCAATGTGTGCGTGCAACTATGTTCTTGATACATTATTCCATGACTGTAACATATCAACTTAACTACTAAACTTCATTTTCTACTAATTGCCAGCAAATGCTTTGTTGAAGATTAGATTTTATTGGAACGTGTGGGTGTAACTGTGTTCTTGATACATTCTTTCATGAGTGCAACATATTAACTCAAATATTAAACTTATTGCATTATGGGTTGTTAGCATTAAAAATTAATAATTGCATGTCTAGAAACAAGAATAACGATTTTGCTGCAACATTGTACATTAGTATTAGTAAACACAATATCAAAGAAGTACGAGAGCACCGAACCATGGCAAATAGAACATGCGTTAAACCCAGAAAAGAGGCAACAACAAAGAGTCGAAGGCAAATTTATTTTAATAGCAAATCCATTTAAAAAAAGAAGAAAAACACTAAGTATTGTACATCTATGCTTAGAAATTGAACCCAGTTCTTTGGGCCAAAACATTGAAGGTGTCTGCAACAAACACAGGCACAGGTTCCGCAATATACAAGATCCTTGGAGTTTTCTCCTCGATGAATCATCCTCTGCTGAAATGGATATTTTTCACAAGATTTCCCTGAGGAAGAAGACGAAAATGGTTGCAGGGCAAGTGGAATAGCCCTTAGCTGAAACCGCCTCTGCATAGTCCAAAAAAATTCAGTAGCATAGCTTGCACGTGCATTTCCAAAGGCCCAAATTAGTCCATCCTGGGTAGAAGGAGATGACTAGTAGGAAAATGCCTTGCAGCAGTGAGAGTTTTGGACCTGATTCCCGAAGATGTTAAACAATTTTTTTTTGGCTTGAAATATATCTCTGGGAGAATCAACATATCATTGCTTTACAGTGAAACTCTTCCGCCTAGAATGGAATAATTTGGAACTCTGGAATTCCTACTTCCGCGCTGCAAAGTGGTTATTGCATTCACCGTCGGTTTCTTTTCTGAAACTCCTTTTGGTGTTGTCATGACCGCGATCACCGAGCCGGGAAGCTCCGTTCGTTATGGTTGATTTCAATTTGGGTGCAAGAGTGGGAAGATTCTCTACGTTTCCATCATTCATTGTTGTATCATCGTCCATCAGATAATCTTCTTCCGGCTCGGAATTCATGGCATCAACTTCTGCGACAACCATGAATGCAACTGGGCAGGTTCTCTGAGAAGCCAGGGTTTCCATGGAAATTTTTGGCTTGAAATATATCTCTCGGTGTACCAAGGGACCATCTCCTTTTTTTCTCCTGGGTGCTCTTGGGCGGAGGGAGATGAATAGTAAGAATATGCCCTGGAATAGTGGAAACTCTAGCCAATATGCCCTAATGTGTTTACTGTGTGTGGAGAGAACTGCTACCAGAAGTTATTAAGAATTTTCGTTTGCTCGAGATGATGTTTGAAATGAAAATCAGGGAGGGATAATATAACCCTCCGCAAATTATGGTTTAATGTGTATCAATGGAATATCTCCTTGAGCGTTTCGCTGATCAATGACAATTTCTAGGGTTTGTGCAGAATGAGTTGTGACCATCACAACTCACTAATTGCACAATTAGAAAAAAGTGCGAAGGTGGCGGTGGCGGTGACGGCGAAAAGAGATTAAGAATCAGAAATTTCTTAAAAGCACCAACCTGTCGGGGCACAAAAAAAAAGATTGTGTTGCCTTTGAAATGAATACTTGGAAAGGATAACATACTTGTGCGCAAATATTAGTTTAATTCATACTAATGACAAATCTTCTCCAGATTTTTGGACATTAATGACAATCTTAACGGTTCTTTTAGGATGGCTACTACCATTAAAGCTTAATTATTGCATATCTGGAAACAAGTACGAAGGCAGCGGCGATGGCGAAACCGATTCCAAGAAGTATGGAAAGCAGTTGGGCGGGTTACAAAAGAAAAACGACAGAAGATATACCCAGGAGATGTGAAGGGCTGATGGTCATATTGTATCTCAGTGACAGATATCGACTGTTAATTTGTATGTCGCAGAATTTGTAGATTGACAAGCGGACCTGCGTGCTTGCTGGCTCAACATTGCACTTTCATTGTTCTGTGTCCTCCAAATAGCACTCGGAGTTCTGCGATATATAGATTGACAGATGGAATCGAGGGTTGTCGAGTTCAATATTGCCATTGTTTACGGATGGCAATCCCTATCAACTATCTAACATACCTAAAAACATTATTTTCAAAACTAAATTATTAATATTACATATTGATATTGCAAAATTTTATTCGACGATAAAGTTTGTACAATCTGGTCGGGCGACTTATTTAAAATTTTTGCGACAAACGAACAATACATAGTAAACATGTACTTTTATAAATGATGGACATGAGATTTTATAGAGCATATGTGGATCCCTCATTCCATACTTAGGCACTTTTTCGATTGCGAGTTCTTGGCTTAGCGGGCTGAAAATTGAGCCTCTATTGTTCTGTGTCCTACAAATAACACCTACACTTCCGTGATATACAAATTGACAGGCAGACTTGCGGGTTGGTTGGTTCAACATTGTACTTTTATTGTCCTTAGCGATTCCGTATTAATTCCATATTTAGCCACTTTTTTGGATCAGGGGTTCTCAGGCTGGTGGGCAAAAAATTGGGCATCTATTGTTCCGTGCTCTACAAATAACACCCACAATTCCACGATATAAAAATTCAGAAGCTGGCCTGCAGTAAATTATTACTGTTAAATATTTATATTGCAGAATTTAATTAGAGGAGAAAGTTTGTACAATTTGGTTGGCCGAGTGATATAAAAGTATTTTGACAAACAAACAATACATAGTAAACATGTACTTTTATAAAGGATGGACATGAGATTTTATAGAGCATATGCGGATACCTCATTCCATACTTAGGCACTTTTTCGATTGCGGGTTCTCGGCCTGGTGGTTTGAAAATTGAGCCTCTATTGTTCTGTGTCCTACAAATGCACCCACACTTTCGCGATATACAAATTGACAGGCGGACTTGTGGGTTGGTTGGTTCAATGTTGCACTTTTATTGTCCTTGGCGATTCCGTATTAATTTCATATTTAGCCACTTTTTTGGATCGCGGGTTCTCGGGCTGGCGGGCAAAAAATTGGGCATCTATTGTTCCATGCTCTACAAATAGCACCCACAATTCCACGATATACAAATTCAGAAGCTGACCTGCGGTAAATTATTACTATTAAATATTTATATTGCAGAATTTAATTAGACGAGAAAGTTTGTACAATCTGGTCGGTTGAGTGATATAAAAATATTTCAACAAACAAGCAATACATAGTAAACATGTACTTTTATAAAGTATGGACATGATATTTTATAGAACATATGTGAATCCCTCATTCCATACTTGGGCACTTTTTGTTTCGTGGGTTCACGACCTAGCAGGCTGAAAATTGAGTATCTATTGTTTCCTGTCCTACAAATAGCACCTACAGTTCCGCGATATACAAAATGACAGCTGGACTTGTGGAGATGAGTCTCTATATAAAGTATAGACATGAGATTTTATAGATCATATGTGGATCCCTCATTCCATACTTAGATAGTTTTTTTATCATGGGTTCGCGGCTTGGCGGGCTGAAAATAGAGTCTCTATTGTTCTGTGTCCTACAAATAGCACCCAAATTTCCACGATATACAAATTGACAGGAGGACCTACGGGCTGCTTGGATAAATATTGAATTTGTATTGTTCTAGAACATATGCAGATCCCTCATTCCATACTTGGGCACTTTTTGGATCGCGAGTTCGCGGCCTGGCAGGATGAAAATTAAGTATCTATTGTTTTGTGTCCTACAAATGCTTGGTTGAACATTGCATTTGTATTGTTCTAGAACATATGCAGATCCTACTTGGGAACTTTTTGGATCATGGGTTCACGGCCTGGTGGGATGAAAATTAAGTATCTATTGTTCCGTGTGCTACAAATAGCACCTAGAATTCCACGATATACAAATTGACAAGCAGACTTGTGGACATGAGCCTCTATATAAAGTATGGACATGAGATTTTATACAGCATATGCAGATCCCTCATTCCATACTTAGGCAGTTTTTGGATTGCGGGTTGGCGGTCTGGCGGGCTGAAAATAGAGTCTCTATTGTTCTGTGTCCTACAAATAGCACCCAGATTTCCACGATATACAAATTGACAGGTGGACTCGGGTTGGTTGGCTGAACATTGCACTTTTATTGTCCCGTAGCGATCCCGTATGAATTTCATATTTAGCGATTTTTTTTTATCGGGGGCTCTGGGGCTGGTGGGATGAAAATTGGGCCTCTATTGTTCCATGTTGTACAAACACCACCCACAATTCCGCGATATACAAATTGACAAACGGAACTGTGGGTTGTCTGACTCAACATTGCAGTTTCATTGTTCCTTGTCCTTCGAATAGCACTTAGAGTTCCGTGATATACAGATTGACAAATGGACTTGAGGGCTGGCGGGTTCAAGTTTGCCATTGTTTACAGATTCTAATCCCTATCAACTATCTAACATATCTAAAAACATTATTTTCAATACTAAATTATTAATATTAATTTTTGATATTGCAAAATTTAATTAGACGAGAAAGTTTGTACACTCTGGTTGGGCGACTGATATAAAAGTTTTCCGACAAATGAGCAATACATAGTAAACATGTACTTTTAGAAAGTATGGACAAGAGATTTTATACAGCATATGCGGATCCCTTGTTCCATACTTGGGCACTTTTTGGATCAAAGGTTCTCGGCCTGGCGGGCTGAAATTTGAGCCTCTTTTGTTCTGTGTCCTGCAAATATCATCCAAGCTTCCGCGATATACAAATTGATAGGTGGACTTGCGGACTCCACGTTTGGCGGGTTCAAGATTGCAATTGTTTGGGGATACTTATCCCATCTAACTTCATCTAAAAACATTATTTTCAAATACTAAATTATTAATATTAACTATTGATATTGTACAAGTGAATTACATTAAATTATTAAAGGATGCTAAATTGTTTATTTTTTAAAAAATGAAGGAAACAAAAGAAAGTTTTTTTTTAATTCTATCAC
The DNA here is from genome assembly GCA_009831015.1 of Picea engelmannii. Taxonomy (NCBI): domain Eukaryota; kingdom Viridiplantae; phylum Streptophyta; class Pinopsida; order Pinales; family Pinaceae; genus Picea; species Picea engelmannii. The sequence goes on along the minus strand of ML777372.1, from coordinate 1,207,982 downwards.
TGCAAGCATAACAAGGACCAATTTGAATTTTAAGGCCCTCTTGTTCATATGATAGCACAATTTCACTCTGCACAGTATATATTTGTTGATTTCAAATTATTCAAGGATATTCATTTTACCAAGTTCATCGAATAAGAAAAAATGCCAAAACAACGACCAATTTGAATTGTAAGAGCCTCTTGTTGGTATGATAGGATAGTTGCACTTCACACACTATATATTCGTTGATTTCAAATTATTTCAGAACAATAATTTGACCAAGTTCATCGATCAAGCAAATCTGCTAAAGCAAGTCACATAGTACATTTGCGTCACAACGCCATAGAAATTATCAGGTGGATCTATGTGCCAGCTGGCTAAACAAAATCAATTATATTTTTCTGTGTCCTCCAAAGAACAGTTGGAGTTCCACGGTATACAAATTGACAGACAAAGAAGATAACCAAGAACCAACCATACTTTAAACAGGCCGCAAGCAAGTTCCCAGAAGGTTCCATAGAGCAGAACTGTTGGTTGTGGAGCCTGATTATCTTCCTGATGCAGAGGTCCTTTGCTTTCAGCCGTGTCTATACCCCATGAAGTATTTACACCCCAGAAGTATGTACACTCTTCCACATGGGGGAGTGCAGAGGGGGGGTACCCCCTCTGCGAGGTCCAGGGGGTCCATCCCCCCGGCTAGGGGGTCTGGGGGCAAGCGGGCCCCCGAAGCAAAAATTGTCGTATAAAAGTATATTGTAATTTCATTGTAAATCTGGACCATTCATTATAAAGTCGCAGATCTAACGGTAGAGATTATGTTAGGGTTTTTTGCCCTAGAAGGCAACCCTCTTTTATGAGGAAAATGTATTGTGGCTATGCATGAGAGTGAATATTGTATTCTGAGTGAGGAGACTGTGAGAGAAAGAAGAGGAAGTTACAACGGGTTTTGCTGCAGGTTGTATCCCTTCATTTGCTGGATAATAATAAAGGAAGGACCTGGAAATTTCTCTAGTGGACGTAGCCCACACTGGGTGAACCACGTAAATCTATGTCTCTCTTGTATTATGTGTCTTCTGTGTTTTTTGTTTCTGCATTTGTTTTATTTTATTGCTCCGCGGTCCTATTTTTCTAACAACTGGTATCAGAGAGTA
>ML777372.1:1154409-1202410 GCA_009831015.1 Picea engelmannii | reverse complement strand
GAGATTATGTTAGGGTTTTTTGCCCTAGAAGGCAACCCTCTTTTATGAGGGAAATGTATTGCGGCTATGTATGAGAGTGAATATTGTATTCTGAGTGAGGAGACTGTGAGAGAAAGAAGAGGAAGTTACAGCGGGTTTTGCTGCAGGTTGTATCCCTTCATTTGCTGGATAATAATAAAGGAAGGACCTGGTAATTTCTATGGTGGACGTAGCCCACACTGGGTGAACCACATAAATCTGTGTCTCTCTTGTATTGTGTGTCTTCTGTGTTTTTTGTTTCTGCATTTTTTTTATTTTATTGCTCCGCGGTCCTGTTTTTCTAACACAGAACCCATCGACCTTTGCACCAAACAATTTGATATACAAAGAAAAGACGTCACCGCATTCGTTTTCTCTTGCATCTGGTATATGTTCCCAGTAGGAAATAACCGGGGCCATGCGATATATGGGGATTACAGAGATATGGGCCAAGTCCAACGAACATTCATCTAAATGTTGAACAAATATTACAGAGAGACATGAGGTATTTTCGTTTCCTCCCAAAGTTTGATATAATTTTTTTCACCTTCTTCAGTCGATATGCAAAATTGCATTTTCCTCATTTAAGGTGAATTTGTTATGTATCCGAAGCTGCCGCAGCATGTAAACACTGCTTGTTTTTTTCTATAGATACATTTCATACGACAACTCTGCCAACTCAGGAAGCACATTTTGTAACAGAGGCTGCCTAACCATATAGTGCATGGTTGTGTTGCCCACAGTTCGGATAACACCATTGACACAATGTCCATAAATATATGGACATTTTTCACCGCATCGTAGACAATCAATCGTATCATCACTTATCAAAGTGGAGGTAGAAGCAGCGGAATGGCATTTTGCACATACAGGCTCAAAGGAGGTCGAGTACACATTGGTTGCAACTAAAATACCTTCAACCTGGGAACCCAAGAAAAGGGATTAATACATTGAACAATATAATACACAACTGCACCCCCCCTCCCCTTTAAAAAACAAAAAAAAAATTAAATAGGGGCAAAAATTTGTTGAAGGTTATTTCTATAAGCAAAGTGAGGATAATTTTGTGGATGTATACGCACAACAGTTGTAGAGCTAGCTAGTTTCTTTAGATCTTCTACTATATATGCTCGCAACTCTGTTAGAAACGTTGTCTGGATTGTCCGAAAGATCCTTTCTCTAGCATCCCTCTTCTTTGTTATATTTGTGAACAACATAAGTGGAATCTGCCCTCTATTCAATTGTTGTTTCATTGGCGAAAACAAATATGAATACATATCGAACAATTGTAGTTGCAACATGGAACAGTGCAATATTTGTGTAACTTATCCGACATACATGCAGACGCGAAAGTAAATAACAAAACTGAATATGAAAAGCGGTACCATTGCCTTGTCCCTGACCAACTCTCCATCCTTTATATGGAGAATGTGTTGCGACCCAAATTTTCTCGCCAGTGTCACAACAGCCCCAATCGTTCCGATTGGGTAAATATCAGTGCTCTGTGCAAGCTGGATGATAGTCGAGTCCGGGAGGAAGCGATATTCTGAACAAAGAGCAGGATTTTTTTCCACAATGCTTGTTTCGTTGAGCGAAATAATTTGATTGCAATCACCACGGTCATATATTGTTTTGGGCAATATATTAAAATTTGTAATGGATATCCCATTACGCAACAATATCTTTTCTGCATGTTTCTGGACAAGTTGTGGAGGAACAATTAGTGTCACTGTCATCATGGCATCCTTGTTTGTCATGTCAGCACGCATAATGGATCTACTTTTGTTCGCCTTGTCCAAGTAGGTGCTATAGATAACCATTATGTCCCCAACAAACACTTGTCCAGTTTTGCGGCTGTTCAATCCCTCTATTGACAGTACTTTGGATGTCACAACTCTAGACCTGATGACATTTTTTGAACAGGAAAACTAAAGTGAATGGTAGTGTGCTACAAGTACATAAATAGTTTTGATGAACTATGGAGCCACAGTTTCACAACCACACCTCTTAGTCTGTGGAACATGTAGCACGTTCGACGTCTCGCTTGTACTTGTTGATACTTCTTGCGAGCTGCAAACCATGTATTGTAGATGGCATCAGCATATCCACCATGCCATACATGAATATATAGCCTGGGAAATTTGTTTAGTAAACATAGTAAGAGCAGAGCGTATGCATCTTTACCTTTGGCCTTGTCGGTCTGCCAATGTCTGGGATGACTGACTACTCATGCCTATGTCACTAGTCCAATTTTTTCTGATGCAAGCATGTGCAGATGAACATCAGAACTAAACAAACATATGCATTGTATATTGTCCATCGGAAGGACCAAATAACTGTAAAACTATATGCATCTTAATTTTTTAACTAGAGAAATGTTTAACAGTAAACAGGGTGTGAGCGCGGGGCACCATGGCCAATTTGTATATCGCGGACCCCCAGAAGCCAAGGGAGAAATCTTCAACCTACCAACCTGGCACCTGCAATTGAGAAAGTGGGTAACTATGGAATACGGTAGAAGCAGGACCACATATGTCAATCCGTTAGTCCGCCAATCGGCGCACGAAGGAATTTTCGAAAACCACACTAGGTAGATGAATTAGAAAACAAAAGGGATAATAGAAAATGGAAAAAGTAGAAACAGGGAGCGCAGAAAGGCCCATTACTGCGAAGTCATCATTTTCAAGTCTAATATTATATGCCCCCACCCAGTTTGTATATTTAATTTACCAAGACACTTGGTATACCTTTTAGAATATTGTACCACAGAACCCTCTGTTGTTTCACAAAAGAATTCATCTCCCTGTCCAAGCAACCTGTTTTTTCCAAGGCAGCAACGTCGAAGATGCAATGGACACGAAGGCAAGTTAGTATGAAAACAGACATCTAAAAGAAAAATAAATAGGTCTATTTACCCACCAAAGAGTCCTTCGTCCTGTCGAACCATTATGTTTGTTTAAATGCAACAATGCAGCGCAAACACAACAGACATGAACTAGCTTAGTATGTAGGAAGGAACACATGTAACCAAGATAAATTACCATGTAGGAAGGCACACAATTAGCTTAACACATACACAGACCATAAATGAAATACAAAACAACGCAATATGAAACAACAATACAAGAATGCACCTTTCTATATCCTCTTCAGCTGATGCAGTCAAGACTCCCTCCTTTTCTCCAGCTACTCTGTTTGTTTCAATGTGGGAACGCACAAAATTCAATGAACATCAATGGAAGTTGGTATTCACCAGAGAACAAGCAATATGTACATACAACAAAACTGACTTAATGAACAGTCTAGAAAGGCAGAAACATGAACCTTTGCGCTTCTTTATCCATGGTTGTAAACGTGTATATTTTTTTTTCTTGGCCAAAATATATTACAAGGCACAAAATATCACGCAATTGCATGGCCGCAGCTAAACGATTTATGGTTTTCCCTGGCAATTTATCCAGATATTCCCTTTAACCATGTTCTTTATCCCCTACACAGACTGTTGTGCCCACGATACAAGTTCTCAGTTTTCCATGGCAAACTACCCAAACATGCTTCCAGACATGAAAATATAATCTTGCAGAATCTTTGTTGCACATATCATATCTCAAGCACAACACAAATTGTATCATGTGCACACTAGTCTATGTAGAGGAGAAAGAACATGTCATGTCATATTCACACATCTGACCATACATGGTTTATAAATGTAGCCTGCATACATATGCTTTATTCCAACAAAAAAACAACGGATATTGTAACTTCACATGTAATCCTAGAACAATTTTGCATGCAACTATTTTCTTTCATGGTAGGACTGGAGCACCAGGAAAATCTCACAGAATAACAGATATCGACCTCGGAAGACATGGCAAATAACACAACTACATGTCGACTGGTGGGTGCAGGGGCTGAACACCGTAAAGCACCCCCAAAAAACAATAATAATCCAAAAAAAAAGAAAAAATAAAAGCTCCAACCACAATCGTTGCACCCCAACCTTGCAAGGCCGAATCAAACAAAAGAAACTAGCAAGGACCAAACCAACGAGAAAGCACGAACAAGCCGAACTACACCCCCAGGGCCCCAAATCACAAACCCCAGCCAAACAAACAGAACCAACAACCCATGAACCAACGAACCAACAAGAACCACCGAGCCAGTAAACAACATATGTATCTCCAATGATTACGAAACTTCACCCCAAGCACAAAAGGAACCGGAAACATACAAGGAACATGCGACTACAAATAAGCAAACATTCTTACTTGCAAACTGCAAACACTGAACAACAAACAAGGAATACAAAATGAAACTATGGCATCGAAACTTACTTCGAAACGATGAAGTGCAGAAGCGCAAGTCAAATCACGAGCGAAACAACAACAAGCAGCAGCTAAGAAACCAACGAAGAAGAAGCACTCACCGAACCAGTAAACAATGTATGTAGCTTCAATGGCAGAACAAGGATGAAACATACAATGGCTATTGAATTGGCGATGGACAAACAAGACTATGCAAATTCACTGTAACTGTACAGAAAATTTTGAGGAAAAATGTACTCCGAGAACCATATTTACATAAACATTTAAGACTCTTAGGTTGTCTAAGGACCTCGCAGTATGCAAACATTTAAGCTGTTAGGGGTGTTGGAGGACGTCGCGTCATGTAAACATTTACGTTGTCAGGCCTATTGAGGAATCTCAGAATAAGTGTGAATACATTTCAAGAAATATACATCCGCCAAAGACACTATAAAATTTGGAATTTTCAATCACTACAAATCTTGGATATCAAAACATTTCAATATGCTTAGTACATATCAAAACTTATGGATATATTCGGCTAGCAGAAAATGCTAATACAAACATTCGAACTAATGCTAGCATTAATCGACCTTCAAGCAATATAGAGGAAAAATATATGATTAAAAAATATTGTCTACGAGAAAAAGTTTGGATATGTTGCCATATAGTACATTAGGAATAGTGAATCCGGCAATAAGACCTCCAATCTCTTATCTAATCAGATCAGTACATATATGTTACTTTTTATTATATAAAAATATATACTTTTAATTCCATAGCTCCAACAATAGGTATTGTGAAAATATTTCGGGTCAAAGGACAAACTAATATGTAGTCAATGCATTATCGATCGCTATAGTCCCTCTATGCCTACTGCAGGGACTAATAAGAGCACGAGGGAAAGGTTTAAGCACCTCAGATCTCCATATTAAAAGCTGCAACATGTGTATACATAGACATTAAATGATGTGATTGTTTAATTTTATTATAAGAGGGTGAGCCCATACGAAAATTAAAACTTGAAAATACAGAGCAAAGACTAGGTCTAAACACCTCCCATATCAGTATTAAATGTTGTGATGGATTACTGTGATTTATTACATATACACCATCGAATCTTATTATAAGAAGATGATACATACGAAAATTAAAACTTAAAAATGGAACCAATAGCAGAACGTTGGAGATGCATGGAAATCACACATCTTAACATTAATACCTGATGCAAAAAATATATATATAAACACAATTCCTTCCTTATTGCCTTGGGAAATCATTGTTTATATTATTTATTTACTCCAATGGAAATTTGATATATATTTATTACATTAGAACAAAACGGTTCATATATGAATACATACCAGAAGACAACAGACATGCTCCCTAACGCCTTTATTTTTCAATTGTATATGGAGCAATGTATTTTAGACATGTGGCAATAATAACAATTGCTTGGGTTCATGGCTCCAGTGGATTTAAAAGCTGAGAGTGTGAAATCACGTTACACCTATTGTAACAGGATGCTTGATAGTTGAGATGATTCAAGGTTCAAATGCTCTTGGACACCATCATTCCACATCTCTCCATGTTTATAACATCTCTTCACATGTCAAACCACACCTCTGAGGTTTCCAAAATCTATCGATGGATTTCCTAGTTGATGTCAAAGGCTCACCAGCTAAAACATTGCATGAAGAGCACATGTCAGAGCCTACAAATTTGCAAATTCGCCACAGGTTCTAAAAATTGTTTGGAGTCACTAGTTTATTCTGCCAATTTTTTGGCTAATAATCGATTTGGGGATCAAAGATGATTGGCTTGTGGACAACCGCTTCATCAGTGATTTGTTAGCTGCAAAGGTTTCCATACATCGTGCTCTATTGAATAGCTCTATGCGCATGTTCAATTCCTGGGAAGATGATTTTTTCTTCTTGAAACCATGCCTACCTTTGCACCATTCCAAGGGTTTTTGAGAGCTGGAATTTTCAATTTGTGCATACCCTCACTTGCTCTATATCTCTCTCTTTTTCATGTGTGTGCAGAGGAGATAACTAATCTATTTTCACAACTTTAAGGATAACCATCGATCCATCTGGTGCCAAGCAATACAACGACATTAAAATCAGATATGAAAAATTGAACACTAGTGTTGTGCTTTCTTATGGCCAGGCTCCAAGTCGTCACAATGTTATTGCATGATTGTTCGGTGAGTTCGATTGCCTTGTTCTGTAAGTAGTTGTGAAGGATATTGGCTCATTTTTACTATTCATTTTAACTCCTCAGTTAATTCCTAGCATACAATTAGGCACTTTCCAAAATCAAACACTCCCACTTTGTTCATTTTTCTCTTACTTTCTTCAGATTTGTGGAAATGAGAATTAGCCTAGTGTCGGAGGTCCACTCCCTTATTATAGTGTCCACCCTATTTTGGATAAACAACTTGTTTTAGCGGCATGACAAAGTGGGTGATGAGGTGAACTCATAGTTGTGCCTTCATTCATTAGAGAGCATGTCCCATAGTCAACGCTTTCTAGAATTAGGAATTCATCTTCCTTAGCTTCGGCCTGGATGCTAAGTGCTAGGTAGGTAATTCAACGCTTGTAAGATAATAGGAAAAAAAAGATCCAAATAAAATAGAATGACCCTTTCCAACATGATTTTACATACATGTAACCATAGATTCTTCCCCAGCCTTTCCAAACCCCTCAAAATCCCACATTATTTTCACACATAGTGTTCATTAAAAACCAAAGAATTCAAATTGATTAAAATGTGAGAGGGGGGGGATTACAAAACATGCCTTATCTGTATCGAAAAGAATCAATTTCCTCTGTATTGAAAAGAATCCATTTCCTCTGCAACTTCATCCTCACCATGAATAGTGCTCGTAGAGCTGTGTCTGCAACTCCAGAACGAGATATTTGTGTGGGGTTTCAAAATAAAGTAGATCATTATATTCGAACGCCTAAAATGTAGACACATAATAGATATGCCTTAAGATTCCTTAAGATTGCTCTTAGAGCAAAGAAAGAAAGACTTTAAAATATTAGACAATCTCAAAGCCATCCATAACTCTCCTAAGATTGCTATGAGAGCAAAGCAATCAAGACTTACAAATCTTAGTCAATCTCAAAGCCATCTAGAGCTCTCCATGGCTCTGATAACTATACCCTCCTGCATTGACAACAAACATGCTCTCACATTGCAAGGGCGACAAAAAATTTTCAACCTCTAGTCAAATCTCATAGATCATTGTGTCACGACTCACACAACTCTCATGCTCACATAGATTTGATACAATTTGTGAAGAAAAAAAGAGCCTGAGATAACATATATTCTATGAAGCTTTACTTGGATATCTTATACTCAGAGCCATAATGGAGAGCCAAGTTGGCTCTCTCCTGTATCTTCATACTTGTAGCCACCATGTCTGATATTAGTGTCAAGAATTCAATCAACCACAAATTGTACTGGTTTTCATGTAATTTTAGTAGAGTTGAGTAAATATTCATTAAAGATTTCATTCAGGTACAGACTACACTGCTTTTTTTGTAATTTTAGCATACTTGAGTAAACTTCATTAAAGATTTCATTCAAAATTCAAACTCCACTACATTTCATTTAGTTTTAGCAAAAATGAAAGATACTTTATGATGTGCTAAAACCACAGGCATGCAACCCATTATGCACCCATTTGCTGCCATCAAGAAGGCATCTTCAAGGTAAATGCTATAAGCTTCTTCTTGTTCCTTAGATGAAATGCAGTGAAGGAAAATTGTTAAATGAGGTAGCTTCTATAGGGAGATTCTCCAGTAGGTCTAATTTTTGCTAATGTGGCAAGGAAAAATTGCTTGCCAAAATTGATAATAAATGTGGCAAGGAAAAATTGCTTGCAAAAATTGATAATGAAGCTAAATGACAATGAAGCTTTCTTCTGAGTTTTCATGGCTACAGTGGTTTGAGGAAGGCGTTCTTGTCGGTGTAACACAAAAAGAGCAAGTTGGTGATAGAGAATTCGAAGAGTTGGGTTTAAAGGCGGCGGGGACAAATTTTGAAGGGTTTAAAGGCGGTGGGGACAAATTTCGAGGAACAACCTGTTGGTTGAGTTGAACCCATGCCTCTTTCCCCATTATGTGGCCCATGTGAAAAGTGACAACCCACCCCTATCGGGGCATGTGCTTAAAGCTAAAGAGGTTGTGGGGAAAAATGTAAAAAATACGGAATAGGAACAACTGGCACTTTCACTTACAGAAGTGGTGACGTAGCTATTAATGCAATCTATGTTATTGATATCTAATTTAATGACCATGGCTCTCTTCGAGAAGAGAAACAATACTTAGTCAATGGACTATTAATGCATAGCTACAATACTTAGTCAATGGACTATTAATGCATAGCTACACATGGCATTTTTGTGATTTAAAAAAAAAATTATGTATTTTTTATTAATTAGCTACACATGGCATTTTTGTGATTTTTTAAAAAAATTATGTATTTTTTATTAATTATCTTTTTATAATAGTCACCTCCAACCAGGGCTTATTAGTCTCATTAGTCATCTTATCCAATCAAAAATTCAAAATTTGCAATATCAAAATTCTAAATATATTTTTCTTTTAAAAAAAAATCATTTTAATAATAAAAAATTCTAAAACTTTACAAAAATTTGCCTATTAATGCATAGCTACAATACTTAGTCAATGGACTATTAATGCATAGCTACACATGGCATTTTTGTGATTTTTTAAAATTTTTATGTATTTTTTATTAATTATCTTTTTATAATAGTCACTTCCAACCAGGGGTTATTAGTCTCATCAGTCTTCTTATCCAATCAAAAATTCAAAATTTGCAATATCAAAATTCTAAATATACTTTTCTTTTTAAAAAAAATCATTTTAATAATAAAAAATTCTAAAACTTTAACAAAATTTACAAAAATTTACCAGTAAACTCAATTTGACTTAAAATCAATCACTATTAAATTGACAAAAATCTATCGCTATATTCCCTACTTTGAAAAAGACTAATAATAATATTGAAAAAGTTCAAACATGCTTTTCGCTTGCCTTTATACTTAAATACATCTTTAATCTTTAAAAACACTATAATTACATTGAAATGCATCTTTAATCTTTAAAAACACTATAATTACATTGAAGGATTTTCATTACATTGAAGGATTTTCATTGCTCTTATAATCAAATGCATAGAGATATTTTTTTCCATTTTGGTAAAATGAGATAAGAAAATTTGACCACATTAGAATTACATAGACTTGAATTATCGTTAAATGAAAAGATTGAAATCTTAGACGGGAAGACAAAAGTTGAACCTCCGTAAACACCAATGAATCAAAACACGATCTATAATTATATATACTTATAAATTTACTTATTATTATTTTTATTATTTTTTAAAGTTTATAATCTAATTTTTATTATTTTTTAAAGTTTATTATCTTATTTGACAATAGTTATATTGATATATATTTAGAAATTTACTTTTTATTATTTAAGTTTGTAGTCTAATTTGACAATAGTTATATTCATGAACTTCTAGGTCTAATAGTCTAATAAATAAGGACTTATAATGAAGGGTACGAAGATTTTTTTGGTCTCCATAAAAGTGAACGTAGACTAGTTCTCGAGTGTGAGGTGATTCAACTCGGATAAAACACGGGGTGATTCAAATCCTATAAAACACGGGATTATTAACGTAATTAATTTATGATAAAAAAACATCATGTTTACGTGGTCAACGCACATTGTAGTGCGAGGCTCAGTTGGAATTTCAAAATTGTAACGTATGTGACGATTTCCACAACTGTAATGCTCGTTTTACCCATTTTAACTTTAAAAAAAGTTAACGGTTAAGTAAAAATTTTAACCGTATTTGATGGGCAAATTGGCCCGGACAATTTGCCTGTCAAATTCCATCCCTATAGTGAGAGCCATAAACTTCTATCCAAAAAAACGTTGTGACAGATTTAGTAGCATAATCACATGTGTAATGAATAGTTTCCTCTTCACTTTTTTTTTAGATGATTGCACCAGACTACTCTTCATATAGTTGGTTCGCAAAGCATTTAACATTTAACTTATGGAATGATCGAATTCCTTTGTGCAACATCAACCCTCTTACATCTATCAAATTATAAAAAATAAGATAAAAAAACATAGCCAAACTATAGTCACTTGGACCCACCACACTATAATCACCACCTGGACCCACAACTCTGCTCGTTATTATTTTCTAATGTGAAGGACTTCCACGAGGTCCACTGCCCTAACATCTTTGTCCATGGCTCTGTCTGTCGATCAATGCCAACTATGTCGCATAATAATAAATAAGGTCTTAAACTTGCCACTACAGGTATTGTTGCAATGAAAATAAAAGAATGTCAAAAGGGTTTACGGGAAGAGCCACATGTATTAAATGCTTATTCCCATTGACTAGAGCATGCGTGATAGTGTATTAAATGTGTGATTTGCGATCCGTTGTAAGATGTGTGATTTGTAGTAGGGATACATTCACAATCATCAAATTTGAGGAATTATTTTTAATTTTAAGTTGAAGGGTATATATTCACTTAAATTTTTTTTTATGAAAAGTTGTAAAGATAATTGTATTTCAATTAACAAGAATAAGTTAAGTACATCTTTTAAAAATAATATTTTAACTAAAATATTTTCCTTCTAATTATTTAAAATGTTAAAATTTAACAATAACCATATAAATAAGTTGAAATTTGGATAAAAAATAATAATAAACATACTTTGTTATTTCAAATATAACTTTTTAATGAGTTATATATATATATATATATATATATATATATATATATATATATATATATATATATATATAAAATCATTGAGAAAATGGAGGAATTTCAAAGTGTTAAAAATGACAATATAAAAATTTAGACATAATCGCAAAATCATTTTTTTAGAACACCAATATAAAAGAGGATGTAATCTATGTATCCATATGATGCATGAGAAATGCATTTACATTCATATTTTGAGCATACCCCAATCTTTCTTGACCATGTGAGTCATGTTCATTTTAGATCTCATTCGAAAAGAAGAAGTTGTAATAGATCTTGAGGCCATAATTGGAGGGTGATATTTCTATCAACATCATTATAAAAGCAATGAAGAGACCCTACTTGCATTATAGGCCTCTAGGAGCATGACAATCTAACAGGAGTGCATCCATTGCTTATTATTTAAGGTAAAATGATAATGATTTGGAGCTTCCAAAGATCCATAAAAACATGCAATTAAATGAAATGACTCATCAAGAACACCAATTATGTTATTTTTTTATTGAGGGTATTGATTGTTCACTTTATTTCTCAAACCATGTGAAAAATGCATGAAAGCGTGGGATGTTAGAGCATAATCAGTGATGCAAAAGTTTGATGAATGAAAATTATGTTACCTTCTCCCTAGCTTTCTTAAGAATCCCACCGAGTGTCAAAAATGTCGTTCCATGCATTAATGCTACAAAGGATATGTTTCCTTGATCTTGGCTTAGGATGAGGTAGGGGGAAAGAGAGTTATGAGACATTCTTAAAATATTTATGAAGTATGGTCACATCGATGCTAATGTTGCTAGAAAAAATAAGAAGAACACAAAGGAAATAACACTATGGAAAATGTTGGAGGCAAAGATAACAAAGAAAATGACATTATGGTGAGTGTGAGATTCAAAAATATGATGTAAAGTAAATGCAATGTCAATTCTTATATTGAAAAGAAGCAACAATGCTCTTAACACACGAATTCAAGTGGGGATTCACAAAGACAAGGTGTCTAAGCTTCTTTGGTAAACTTTCATTAAGTGACACATAAAATAATGCATAGGCCAATACAGTGGTATGATATTTATCAAAGTGTGAGCTATGTGATGGATTTAATGTTGTGGAAGGGTACACCATGGAAGCATACACCATATCAGGAACCAATGCTCATTGACTAATCAAGCACTAGATGTAGGGACTTTGATGGGTTATTGAAAATCTAACCCTTCTTTTGACATTTTTATGATATTTGTACAAGTGATTTAAAAAATCTACATTTTTTTAAGGGAGTTTTTTTAATTACCCTTCTAAGACAAGTTTGAACCCCTTGGAAGGGCTAGGAAGGGTTCAATTTTGATCGGTTGACACGAGGAAATGGCGAGGAACCTTTCCGGAAATTTCCTGGTTTTGGGCAATGGACCACTTGCTCTGATAATAAATCATGTAATATTTATTGCCTCTCAATATTGTAAATGCCAAAGAGGATGATTGGTTCATTGCATGGTTCTTAATGTTTTCCATGTTTTTTGTAAAGAATGTTTCTTAAAGTTTTCCATGCTTTTTCTAAAATAGCCTTTTCTAAAATATAGGAGGAGTAGGTGATGGAATCTTTTTCTGAAGTGAATCATATTTTTTTATTGAGTTAGGATGGAACATATTTATTTCAAGAGGCGACGGGTTTCAAGAGTTGGAGGGGTCTTTGTCAGGGATGCTCTTTATCCCCGTATCTGCTCATTTTGATTATGGAAGGGCTCAACTTGATGTTATCCAGTGGCAGCGATGATCATAGTATTTCTGGTATAAAGGTAACTAAGCATTTGAAAATTATTCATTTAATGTTTGTTGATGATGTTCTTGTAATGTCAAAGGCAGACCCGATGGAGTGGAGATTGATTTTAGACATTCTTCAAGCTTATTGTTTTGTTTCTGGTCTCTACATAAATTCTTCAAAAACTACAGTCCACTACTGGGGGCTTGAGGATTTGGAGCTTAATCAATTAAAAGCTATCTTACCATTTACCTTTGTTGATTTAAACTTTGGCTTCAAGTACTTAGGCTACTATCTAAAGCTGGGAGTGGAAAAAGCTGAAGATTGTGGTTGGTTGGTGGCAAAAAAAAATAAAAAAATTGGGCTCTAGTGTAATCAATGGCTATCGATCGGAGGTAGATTAATCCTGGTCAAATCAGTACTGGAGAGTCAATCGGTTTTCTGGATGTCTATGGAGGTGATTTCTAAATCTGTTTTAACTCGAATCCAGCAGTTAATATTTGCGTTCCTGTGGAGTGGCTAGAAGGCAATGCATCACTTCCATCTCTATAGATGGGATCTCTTGGCAAGACCAAAACATTGTGGGGGATGGGGGCTCAAAAATATCGTTACTTTCAACTCTGCTTTACTGGCAAACACATTTTGGAGGGCGCTCACAGTCGATAACATTTGGCATAGAATTCTTTTGGATAAATACATGGGGGATAGTTCGGTGGTGGACTAGCTCTGTAAATCAACCCACCAGCAGCAGGGGATGCCAAGCTTTTGGAGTGGCTTGACCAAGAATCTTTTTGTGTTATTGCACTGGCTTCGTTGGAGGCCTATTTCTGGAAACTCGATTTCATTAGGCAGGGACAAAATCGCCGGTCTGGAGGACAGTTCGCTACTCTCAGACTCCCTTTGATTGCAACTGTTCATTAAACACGTTTCAGTCCTAGCCTAGGCAAGAGATACCATTGATGGATCTCCCTTTCCTAATCGGTGGCGTACGAGTGTTTCATTGGGTCTCTTTGGTGAGGATGCTACATAATGGGATCGATTTGTTAATGCTTTAAGGGATGCAGGTTTAACACTTAAATTTGGTGCAGATGCCCCTGTGTGGGCCGGGGGGGATGCGTCCGGGGTTATTACAGTAAAAAACCTCTATCAGGCACTTATAAACCCTCTTGATTTCCAGTGTGACAAAGCTTGGATTCTCAAACTGTGGAAATGGCCAGTTCAGCTCAAAATTAAACTATCTGTGTGGTTGCCGGCCTTTGATAAAATTGTTACTTGGGAAGTGCTTCAAAGGAAAGGTTGGGAAGGCCTTGGGATTTGCAAGCTTTGCAACTGCAACTTCGATAATGTCAGTCATCTTTTAATCCACTAATCTTTCACAAAGGCAGTGTGGCACCGTTTGTCTGAAATCTACCATTTAAAAATCCAGTGGGTTGGCATAATGGTCTTAGACTGTTTAAATGAGTGGACATTGGAAAACTCTGCTCCAGTAAGCTTGGTCGCCATTGTTTGCTGGCACATTTGGATTGAGAGGAATAAGGTTTTATTTGAGGAACGCACACCCTCTTACCTCTCTGTGGTGCATAGGATTTTAGTTGCTTTCTCTTGGCAGCCAGCTATTATAAATCCTATCCCAAATAGAGTGTGTGATATTACTCACACCAAGGGCTTTACTTTGGCATGTTTCGATGGAGCGGCCCTTTCAACTGGGGAGTGTTGTGCAACAGGGGATTTTTTCAAGACACATGCTTCGAGGGTCACCAAATGGTTCATTAATTCCGGAGCGGGTACAAACACAAAGGCCGAACTCATGGGATTGTGGGAACTCTAACTTTGGCTTTGCTTTGGGCAATTGAAAAAATTCAAACCCTCGGGGATTCGAAAGTTATTATTGATTGGATAAATCAAAAGGGATAGCTCCAAGCGGTGAATATTGAAGGCTGGAAATTAAAAACAAAGGAATTGGCAAGTAATTTTAAAGATATTAGTTTCCATCACATTTATCGGGAGCACAATAAAGAGGCAGACTTACTGTCAAAGTGGGTGCTAAAGGAACCTAAAGGTAGACTGTCTGTTTATCATTGGCAAAATGGGGAAGAAAGCCCTCCTACACATCTTAATATTTTTTAAGCTTGAGCTGAACGAGAAGCCTGGTGAGTAAATAGGTGGTTTTGAAGAAAGCATAGTTTCCTATCCGCTGATTTCCAACCTTTTTCACAGTTGATTGCTGTATTTTTTTGTGTGAACAACTCATTAATCTCCTTTGTATTCAGTACAGCCCTAACTTTCTTTTAGCTGATCCTTCTCTCTATTGAACAGAATTAATAATGTATTGTAAAAAAAATTATACCTTATATAATTTTGAGTCAATTTTCTATTGGAAAAAAAAAATTATTATCTACATGCTACCCAAATCCCAAATCTCAGTGAGTACCTTTTGAAGATTGTGAGAATTTATAAATGTTTGATGTAGTAAATGCCTTTTTCCTAGATACAACTATATATCAAGATATTATCTACATTCTAGGATTCTAGGACTGGAGAACCTCTCCATCCTCTCGCCTTCGCTAAGATCTCAGCTCGATCTTAAAAGCCTCCGTTGTCTAGCACAGGTTAATGTAACTGCAAACAATGGATTTCTCCGGGACAGTTGGTGTACTAGCAGCGCTCTTTAGCTTCCTCCACCGATTGCAAGGGAGTGGGATTCATACACAAGAGCATTGAAAGCGGTCGGAATCTCGCTCTTCGATCTGCCAGACACTCTACTGTGGGCGGGGGGTGATGGATCAGGTTTCTTGACAGTAAGTAATGCCTATGCGGCTCTCCACCAAACAGTTGACTATAGTGAAGCGAGCCCACTGCTTCTTTCTATTTGGAATTGGTCCATTCCACTTAAGCTTAAATTTTTTGTTTGGCTTTGTATTAAGAACAGACCGCTCACCTGGGAGGCGATCCAAAAAAGAGGCTGGCAGGGCCCTGGCCGCTGCCCCCTGTGCACCTCTGCCATAGAAGATTTAAATCACCTCCTGATTCATTGTGACTTCACTGTGAATGTATGGACGCGCTTGTTACAGTTCATGTCTCTTACTTTGGCCTGGAAGGGCGACTCCGTCCCCGAGTGTTTTGCTGCTTGGCAAAAAAACAAATCGGCTCCTATCTCCCTGGCTGCCATAGTTTGCTGGTGGATCTGGATTGAGAGAAATCTGGCTATTTTTGAGGGGCGGCCTCCTTCTTGTCAATCGGTTCTCCACAAAATTCAGCGGCCTCTGTTGCGGGGCAGGAGGCACTTTCAGAGCTCACTAGTCTAGGACGACAAACTGGTTTCTAAATTGTGGAGCTGGAACTAATAACAAAGCTGAGCTCTTGGGTTTATGGGTCTCACTTTCACTTGCAAATTTTTGGTCTTTAAACCACATTCGTGTTTTGGGAGACTCTAAACTTATCATAGATTGGATTAATCAAAACTGTAAGCTCAATTCAGTCCACTTAGAAGGATGGAAACAAGAAACGATGAAGCTGGCTAACAACTTCTCCGACATTCAGTTCAGAGATATTCCTAGGATTCATAATTCGGCTGCTGATGCTCTATCAAAGAGGGCACTAAATGACGTGGTTGGTAGGCTCTCCGTTTACCATAGTGATAAAGGATTTGAGAGTCAAATTACCTCCTACAATCTCTTCGAAGGAGATTGAAGCCTCCTCTGGTACTGCTGTTGTTAGTTACAGAGTGATGCCATAGCTCTCTCGGTTGGGAGATATTAAGAATTGTTCTCTGATCGATTCTAAGATCGCAGTTTTTTCCATCCTCCAACGGTAAGGGCGACTCCCAACCTGGGCGTATTAGACAGTGGAGACAGGTTTACTTGTATGGGATCGGTTTTATTTATTGTCTACATACTACGGCAAATCTCGGTGGGTACCTTTTGAAGATTTTGAGAACATTTTGTGATTTCTTTTTATTTTTTATTCTAAAGGATCCGAAAGCTGTTTAAGTTATGTTATTATTTTTTTTTATCTTGATATGGATTTATTCATATTAATTAATTGGAAGTGAAAACTCGGACAGGAATATTTTAATTGATGTTTTCGTAACTACAAACGCTGAATAAGATTCCATCGATTGCATTAAGTGGGTTTGTTGTAGATTTTTTTGTTACTTGAAATTTCAATTTGATTTTGATTTTGTTGGATTTATATATTTAAGTGGTCAAGTTTGTATAATTAAAATATTTCAAAGATTTTTTAGCAGACTAAATCTATTTATACGATTTTGTCTAAATTTAAACAATAAAAAATAAAGATTTTATTTAAATTTACATTACCGGATTCCAACCAAAAAAACCCAAAAAAATAAAACATTTAACCAACGCCCTAAAAATATGCATAAAGTGCCCAGGATTTGCTGGGAAATGACACTGTTCGAAGCCAATGACACTGTTAGGGGCAAGCCAAGTCAATTGTGTGAACGCCGGCTCGTACAATGTTCTCTATAATGGCAATGTGGGGTCATGAGGAAATTCCACCAAAAGTCCATGGCGAAGGGGCCGCTGAGGACTGCACAATGGGCCAGACCAGTCGTCATCGTTTCTGCCAATTGGCCAGACCAGGCGTCGTGATCATAAATCGCACTGCTGACAAGAGGTGGATGCTTTTTCTCGGAAAGAGGAGTACGCATGGATACTTTGTATTTTCACCTTTGGATGGAATATCTATATGTTTTTACCCTTTGTTTTAAAGTCAAAGTTTAGTTCTTTTATATTTTTGAATTTTAAACATGAATTTTTATATTTCTCGGAAATAGGAGTACGCATGGATACTTTGTATTTTCGCCTTTGGATGAAATATCTATATTTTTTTAGCCTTTGAATGGAATATATTATTTGTTTTCGAGAAGAAGTTCAGATTTTTTTACATTTTGCATTTTAAACATTGGCACGTTGTGGCCATAAATTTTGTGGGTATCATTACCCAATGCCGACTAACATGATAGATGCCATGTGGTGGAAAGAAAGAGGCGTACGTAATAGATTCCTTTCCTGAAGTGATTCATTTTGTTTTTAACCTTTTGAAGTGGTGCAATTGGTGCAAGGCGAGAATTCTATTAGTGTAAACATCAACATCAATTTTCTTTTGTTTGTAACCTTTTTAACATTTTCTTCTCAAGTAGTGCAATTGTCAAAGGCGAGAATTCTATTAGTGTAAACATCAACATCAATTTCCATATCATTTATATGGAGGAGAGAATAATTATAGCGAAAATTTCTAAGGACCACTTGATGGGTTATGATCGAGTAAAAGAGGCATGAAATTTTAGCTATGTTTTAGGTTCCCCATACCCACTTCATTTAGGGCCAACCCCCGAACCCTTTTTATGATTATGGTAATTGTAGTTGAACTTGAGTTTTCGAATGTGACAACTTTGTGTTTGAATGTGACACATGACAAAGGAACAAGGGTGAAATAGTGAAACTGCCATGACATTGTAGTCTTTACAAAGTCTTACAACAATTTGGATTAACATATCCATGTATTTTATTATGCGGCTACCTAAAGTAAGAAGCAAATCAATCATCATGGTGGTTGTTGACAACCTTTTCAAATATGTTCACTTTTGTGAGTTACAACACCCCTTCAAGGCTTCAATAGTTGCACAAGTCTTCATGTACAATGTTTTTAAACTACAATTGTATGCCTACTTCAATTGTGATAGATCGTGATCCTACATTCACCAAAAATTGTTGGCAGGAGTTGTTTAAACTATAATGTACCGAATTAAAAAAGGAGCACATCGTATCATCCCCAAGCAAATGGTAAGACATAAGTGGTCTATAAGTTTATGGAAACCTATTTGAGACGTTTGATCAGAATTTATTAGAGAATGAAATGAAAGAAGCAATATAACAAAGAACACTCATGCAAATACATCACAGATAATGCAGTATTGCAACTTAACTCAAATTCAATTAATGAATGAAAACTAGAAAAGACTGTAAAATGCATAGTTACATAACTAGCTAGAATGGTGGTAGCTTATCTTTGACAAGTCTAGATGTGTTGGCTATGCTCATTTGTTAGTTGTTCACTATAAATAGGCCAAGGAGCCTTTTTATGAATCTGTTAAACAAATTTGGTTGCCTTATTAGCCTTGGTTTGAGCATGGATAGATTCTTCTTGTGTGGATGCAACAAGAAGAGCTACATCAAGTGGGGCCAATGGTTGAAACCCCAAGCACACCTAAAAATGGTTGTGGCTAGTAGATCTATGAAGAGATTTGTTATAGCTATGTTGAACACAAGGAAGGCTTTCATCCCATGTGCGTGGATGTTTGGAGCTGTACATTCTCAGAAGACGTGTAATCATTTTGTTGACCACCTTTATTTTTCCATTAGTTTGGGGATGGAAGGAAATGGATTTTGTGAGTTTGGTGTCCATCAGTGACCATAGGCTAGACTAGAATGTACTCAAGAGCCTACCGTCACAATATGAAATAATAGTCTGTGGTAGCCCGAAATAAACCTAAACACATTTGAATAAGATCTTAGTAGTGGCCTTGGTGGTGATACTCTTCTTGTAGGCTGTCAATATGGCCATCTTAGAAAACTGATTAGTGACCACAAATACATAGTCATTACCATGTTTGGTAAAAGGTAGACTGGACATGTAATCCATGGATGTTACGAGGAAAATCTCTCTATGGCATGGGCTAAACCACAACAGACGGAAATGACTGCAGAAATCAACTATAATCTCAAGTATGCTATATAAGCAAATATGCTAACAAGACAAGATAAAGAGCCTACCTCGTCCAGACGTTTGATGAAGTCACCGTTGAGCACTTGACTCAAAGTAATACACCTGCAACTTGTCTTCAACAACCAAGATACACAAGCATATGGTGATAATATATAAAGTTAGAACATTCAATAGCATAATCCATCAATATTCATAACAAATATGCCCATGGAATAACAATTGAAATATTTGCAAGACATTAATTAGAGGAGAAAAGAGTATTTCTATTAAAATATAATCAACAGAAGTGTATGAATGACAAACTTTCATGTCGGCATGGTTCGGAACCGAGAAACTAAGTCCCTTCCAGCTGGGCCTCCACCACTGAAATCCTCCACCAAAGGCAAGCTCATATAAGAGAGACAATGAGGTTCTCAATCAGGTAGGGAAGGGCTTGGGGGTTGAACAATGTGTTCAGACTTAAAAGGATAAAGGGATGCCGACTCAATATGAAGTGAATAATTTCTCTAGAGTAACTTTGCTCTCAAAGTTGAATTCTTCTCCTCTTTTCCACAACTTGGATATGGCCCATTTATAGCCTTCAAATGGAACTGAAGGGTCAATTCAGAACGTTTCTAGTATATGGAAGGTCAAGGATCATGGATCTCGTGACGTGACATGGAAACACGACACCATTTTTTAATTTTGGGCACAAAACCCGATGAATGCGGGCTGTAATGGTGCAACCTATGTATACACATGTTGTGTAATAGTTAGGGCATGTATATGTGGAAAAGTATTATTTTTAGCCCTGGGAACTGCAAAAAGGGACTTCAAGTCTGCATAGGGAAATGGAAAAAGGCCTTCTGAGAAAATTTGCATAGGGTGAGGCAAATCTTGCTATAACAGATGCCCCCTAATGTGTGAGGTCAGAGGAGTATCTGCGTTGGCTGAAATACATTATAATACCCAGAAGTGGATTAATGGAGACCCAACTGGACGAACTAGTTTCTCATGAGAATATTACAATCTGTACTGACTTTGCGCACATGGCTGCCAATTTGAATTACATTGCAGATCCATGTGAAAATATACACAATTGTTCATGGCCATGAATAGTCAATACAAAGGTGGCTACATGTCGAAGGTTGTCATAGTCACGAACAAGGCCCAATAAAACCAGTCTCAAAATCAATCTGAAGATATCTGTATACAATGGAGTACAATCTGATCTCCCATGATCACTAAAGTCACATAGGTATTGGTCCAATGAAAGATAGCAACATCTCAGGAAAGTTGCGACTATGAACTGATGTCTTCAATTCTTATACACGATCCGCCAAAGGTGCAACTCTACATCGTGTGAATAAAGAAGTTGAGGTCGAACATAATGAGACTTCGTTTGATTACTGATCATTAAGGTATACCATTAAAAAACGTGAGACAACCTGTCGATAATGAAAGTAGGTATCAAGGCACCGAGTACA
Organism: Picea engelmannii; assembly: GCA_009831015.1. NCBI lineage: Eukaryota > Viridiplantae > Streptophyta > Pinopsida > Pinales > Pinaceae > Picea > Picea engelmannii. Next base: position 1,181,290 of record ML777372.1, on the reverse strand, counting down.
TTCTTACAAGTGTGAATAAATGTGTTGAGGTCAGACACTTGAAGAATCCATCGATCAAGAGACATTAATGTATTCCCAACTGTCGATGGCGAGAGAACATGCCACTATTGACTGCAAGCCTCTAGGTCTCATTTCCATAATATATGGGATGAAGTCAATGGAATGAGACCCGTTGAAAGGAGAGCATTGAGCCATCTATCATCATTCAGCACGAGGTATAAAGCAGGAGCTTGATGATTTGGAGGAAATCAAACGAAGAACATGTTCATGAACTAACGACCATGTTCATCTTTCGCATGTACCAGATGAAAGAGGTACACGAAAAAGACCCTCTGAATAGAAGCCAATAAGGAAAATTGCTGACAAAGGAGAGGAAACCACCAATAAGGCTAATGGAATCCAAGACACTACACGAATCCCAATGTGTGAATAGATTTCATGTCATTGAAAACAAGGGAAACCCCCCAGTCAGCGACCAATGATGAAATGTCTATTGTTGGGTTCAAGGTTACTTACCAATGATGAAAGCAGGACCAGGGTGCACGATAGGACTACAACTTCATGTAATTATGAGACACATTGAGCATATGACTGACATGAAAAGTCAAGAGTTCTGAGGAATGGCCGACACAGGCTGAGAGGCATCCTTTGAACAAGAGCATGAGACATATGGAAGACTCTAGCAGCATAGACTCAATGATGAAACTTTGTGATGCAAGAGGCACCAATCAAACACTCCATAGGGACTAGAAGAGTAACTAGTTGGGGGAGTAAACTCTAAGTAACGAGCTCATCTTCCTAAGGTCATGCTAAACCCAAAATTTTGATGACAAGTGGACTCAAAAGTTTGTGCTCTGTTCAAAGGTGACATGACTGCTGCCAATATAAGATAATATTCTTTTCCCACCAGTCTTTTTTTTTTTTTCATAGTCAAATGAATGCTATGATACAGAGGAGGAAACGAGTGTCGCTAATAAGAAACTAGTTCCAACAGTGGAACATACCTATGCTCAATGCAAGGAGGTGCATGCATGATATGGACACTCGGGGGAATGTTTCCTCTTGGGGTATAGGGTGTCAAGTTGCAAAGGATATAAACAAGGCTCTGCTTGTCTAATGATGCAAACTGCTTAGGTGACAGGCTTATAATGTGAAAGCGAGAACCGACAATAGGCTCAATACTGCAAGCAAGAGAATGAGACGCAATTACAACTTAACGCCAAAAAATGTCATTTTTCGTAAACTTAGTATACTTGGTTTGAAAAGGGGGTAAACTTACACCAAATAGACGTCCTTTCAAATCCAATTTACGAGTGTGAAAGAGACAAGCTCACTTGGCAATCTTTTCAATTTTTGAGAGAATCAGAAAAGAGCTTAAACCAAACTTGTTGGGAGTCCCGCTAGATACAGGTTAGCCTATTTATGACTAAGAAATGAGGTTCAAACACAAAGTAATATATTAGCTATAAGGGACTCCCGGTCCTATGGATAAAAATCTCTGCATGGGAACTGAATGGCGCAGAGGATCTAACTAGGGCACCCATCTTTGGTAAATCTCTACCATTCAATAACGACACTTATAGTTGCAGAAAGAAGGTTTTGTGTCGCTACTAAATGGGTTTGTACCTAAGGCATATGAGTTGCAGTCATAGGATGATGCAAATGTGCACAATGAATTGATGACCTATCCTATATGTTGGTTGACGAAAATACCTGTCCAAAGTTACGAATGAGCGACATGGCTCTAAAAAATGAAAGAATCCCTGGATAAAACCACCAAAACCAACTCCATCCACTGTCTTATTAGTCCATTAGGCCAAAATATTAGTAAAAACTATGCAAAGTGAGTAATTTTTTTCTATAAATAGTAAAAAAATACCAATTTTACTATACCATTTGTATTTTTTACCCAAATAGTGCATTTTGGACCAAATTGCCCCCGAATTTCAACTACTAATTACGGGAGCCACGAGTGATGGAATCAACACCAACCTGGACTAGGTAATTCATCTTGCTCCTCTCTTTATTTCTAGTGGATTAGTATTTGCAATTATGTCTCTTTTTTTAGCATTTCAAGGAGTAACTTAGAAACTAGGGTATATGCGGGTTGTAGATTATCGGGTCATGTATACACAACCCTATACATGACTGTTTGCAAAACAACCAGCGTATAAGGAGACCTGTACGCGACTGTGTAATCTGTAGCTCGCGTACAAGTCCGTGGATATGGTTTTTAAAATGTTACTAACTCAAAAAATGGTTTGAATATTGCAGGATGGTGCTAGAGTGGAGAGAAAGAGAGCATGTAGAGTTGTATGTTGCAGTGGAGAGAGATCTAGGGACCCATATGGCCTTAAAAATATGTGGCTTATATAAGTTTTGGGCTCTCAAAGGTATGAGGGCTCAAGTGAGATTTCTCCAGATGTTAGTGAACTACTGGGATCCGGATACGGAGACCTTCAACCTTGATGGGAAACCATTGAGGATTGAAGTTGAGGAAATATACTTATTGACAGGATTGTCGCATCGGGCTGAGGTGGTCAAACTTAAAGCCCGGGGAGATAGGAGTGGCATGAACATAGAGGATTACATAGCCACTCATTGCATTGCAGGGACCGAGAAGGTAGGGAGCCAACTCCCGATCAGAGCGATCAACAATCTAAGTCTCAAGATTGTTGTCCTAGTGTTGACATGTTGACGGGCGAAATCGACTATCCGTCAACTGAGAGAGTGGAACCGGTCCGGGGTTGTCTAATAACCCAAGCCGTTTGGAATGAACCACCCTGACGGGTTTAGCGGATCCGTTAGCCGATCTAAGGTCCTAAGAAAACAAAAGAAAACTAATCTAAACTAACTAATCTAACTAAAACTAAATAAAACAAACTAAACTAACTAACAATAAATAAAATAAACTAATCTAATAAAAACTAACTATTAAACACACTAAACTAAAACTAATTATTAAAACAAACTAAACTAATCTAACTATTCTATAATACAATCTACTAACTACTACTATACTAACTCTAACTAATTAACTTACTATCTACTAACATATACATAACTTATTCACAAAATGTACAATATCTACAATTTACAGATTTAAATAAAACCTGAAAAAAATCATTTGCATTTTCCCCTAAGACAGAGAAAGATATTTTTTGTTGATTTTATGATTTTATGAACAAGAAATAAAACAAAACTAACTAAACTAAAAAACTAATAAACTAGTTCTAACTATAAATCTATCTAAACATATATCTAATTAAACTACTTGAATTATACTAATTAACAAAAATAAATCACAAACTAACCTGAAGGAATGCTCCAGATTTGTCCTGTGTATGATGACTGTCTTAGCTGATCGGAGGGAGGAAACCCGCACCGAATAATCCAGAAGCTTCTCGTAAACAATAGTTGCAGTGCTCTTTAAGTTTGTTTATAGAACAAACAATACATAAAAATCACAACAATCTTATAATTTATAAATCTTAACAATTAGGTAAACCTGTATGCAAAGATCTATACATAAAAATTCAATCGATGAAGAAGAGAAATCTGTCATTCATAAACTGAATCACGTAATTGTTGTGTTTTTAAATGTTGAAAGAAATCAGACATGGATCACATTAATTAATTCATATCATTCTGCAAAAGACAATGATAGCAAAAGTAGTCACTAATCAAATGTAAATTGATAAACATAAACATGAAACAAAAGATTGATATTATGAAAGAGAAAGCTGTAGCAGAACATCAACTTCTGTCCCAGTTTGTATTAGAATTCCATAGCCTGGTTCTCCCACAAGTGAGGATGATCCTTATTACAAAAATAATAAGTATTTATAAGTTTTCCACAGGGTAAAACCTCCCCATGGAAGTCATAAAACTGTTTACATAAAATCTGGGAAGATCTCCCAAGTTCAACTAAACTAGGAAACTACAATAAAACTAAACACAAAAATATCCTATAGACTGCCCAGCATGTCCCTTGCAATTCGAATTTACCTGAAACAGGTAAAAAATGGACAAGTCAGAAGGATCTCTTATTAATAAAATGATAAAAATTTAATTCTATAGACTAGCTACAAAATCCTCTGATTTTGTAGTTGGTCTAAAATAAGATACAGAATCAACATTGAAATTAACTGAAAATCTTTTAAAGAATTCCATTTAATTGACATCCAATAGCTATTTGAAAACGAATCATTTAGTTTGAAATTACTATACCATTCGAAATCAAACAGAATCAAAATCCTTCAACCGAATACAGAGATAGGTGCATCCTGTTTCGATTGTTATCATAAGTCGGGTGATAAAATCATATGGAACAGAAATGCAATCGTTTCATATCCAATTGAAATCAATATGATCAAACAAATCGTAGGTAATGGTTATACAGTAGATACGATCAAATCTAAAAAAAATCATTTTCCAATTGTTATAGCTGTAATGACATAGCATATGATTTATACCACGAATAAATCAATTTAAACTGGCGCGAAAATTAATTCGAATAAAATCGTAATAGGATCGATTGATAGGCAACATAATTCGTAATTTGTTATTGTAATTTGGGCAATCGAGACCGATTGACTCTAATCAACATCGTTCCATTCAAACGAATTATAACCGGATCTGGTTGGGATAACACAATCAATCGATTCGTTTTGCAAATTTAACATCAAACAGAGCAGTATCTCTGATACGAATCTAGCAAGAGAATCAAACAACTGGATTTTAACATTATCATTGAAAATCATAATCGTTCCATGATTCGGGCATGAACATTATTCGCACAGACTTAAATGAACGTATCGTTTTCATAAAAAAACAGAGTCATTTTTCCCAACCTGGAAACGATCAAATCTAGACATTATACGACACAACATCATAACAACCAAATTCATTGAAATCATTCGCCAATCATATCATATGAATCATAACGAAATCATATCCAATCATAATCGTATTCCAAATTGAGTTTGAAAACTTCCTGTTCGGATTAAAACGAATTGAATTGAAAACAAACCATTAATTTCGTTACTTCAATCAGACAAACTTAGTAAATCAAATCCAAACGAAAACCATTCAAATTCAATAAAAATCCATGAGAAAATCGTATATCAAATCAAAGCAAAACAATGTACAGTATGATCACCGAATGCCAGAGGCATTTTGAATGAGAGACAGAGCTTTTTCAAATCATTATATCAACCCTGATCATTCACAAAACAAAAACGATATCAAATTTTCATACCTGTACAGCGACGAGACGGCTTGATTATGCCAATTTGGAGTTGACAACGGCTTTAGCTGATTCAAAATTTTTGAAAAGGATCGAGCCTGTTGTCTTCTACTTCTTATCAGTTGCTTGGAGCTGGTCTCTTTGGCTGGTCAACATTGCAATTCGGTCTTCCAGCGATTGAATTTTCGATTGGAGTATAGGAACGTCAATGTAGTATCTTTCAAGCCATAAATTGCATTGGTCACAGGATGACTGTGTGGGATTTTGAAGCGCAGGCGAGGGTTTGGTCATATGGCTGAGGGTTTCGTTTGGTAACTTAATACCAGGGTAGCTAGGGTCGTTCCTCAGGCAAGGGGGAATATTTGTCATGAAATCGTAAGGTGGTTCGGGGCATAAACCCTGCGAATAAGGATACTCATCGGCTAAAAAACGTTCTATATCGGAATCTGAATCCTTGCTAAGGACAATAGGCTTTGACTTAGCAGAGGGTTTAGGCTTATTTCTAGCCATTCTCGAAATGAGCCGTGCATTCCTTTTCCCTTTGGTATTAGTAGTAGGGTTTGCCTTGGGCTTTTTGCTCGCAGGCTTCTTAATAGTCTCAAACTTCTCAGGTATAGCGTCGGGTAAGTCAATCTTAGGGTCGACCGAGGGTTTAGGAAGAGGCAGTAGGATATGGAAGGGCACAGGCGGCTCGACCTTGGCTTCACTCACCACAGGTTTTTCAACCCGGACAGGGTCCGATTCATCGAAACCATTTCGAGCGACGAAATCTCTCCAACTATTGCCATGTAAACTCAAATGATAAACAATGATAAGCTTAATAAGCCCATGATGGAACAAGCTATTATCATCCTTCTGTCTTTGAAATCTTTTTGACATCTTATATAAGATGCGCTGAAAATAGAAAGGCATGTTTAAAGGATACCCTATAAAAATCATCAGCAAACACAGATGGTAGAGGAACACAAGTCCATATCGACCTTCACAGGTCACGAACTGCTTGACTAGCATTAATAAGTCATGCCATCATGGTTTGAGCATAGATATGGGCATACCTCTGTCACAAGAGGTGACTTTGTGCGAGAGAAACAACAGTGTCCACGACACTTCCTCGACCTTACAATTTTTGAACCAACGCTGTCCTATGGCAGGTAGCCCTGTAGCAGAACTGATGAATTGCTCATCGATTTCCAACTCGGTGTCACCCACTTTGGCTCTACAACCATCGAAATTCAAGGCGAATTGTCGTGCAAAACCCTCAAATCGTTGTATGAAAGTGAGCCATCCGTTATCCCCCAGGTCTTTGCGGGCATTGTCAAACATTAACAAAGCTTGGTTTCCATTTGGCTCAATTCGCACGACTGGTGCCATGGAGCCGAGCACATGGTAAGCTGAGGGTTTGGATCATAACACACACAGGAGCAGAGCTACCTGAGCTAATAGAAGTGAACGAGCAAAAGTGATAGGCATAAATGCCATCGTGCGAAGGTGGTGGAGTTATTTCGGCCATGCAAAATAGTAATTGCCAAGGTACAACCGCCGATTTACATAGCTGTTCAATCCATTACTCCATAGTTCAACAGTCATATCACTTGGCCGACTAATGAAACCAATAGTGAGTACATAATCCAACGCGCACAATCGATGTTACACCAAAGTTTTAAACCATAAATCATTCCATTCGAAACCAAAATCAAATATTAACCATGCGCCAATGTATTGTAACAACTCATTTCAAGTGTTTAACCAATGTACCAATGGGTATTCATACAATCAACCAACCAATAGTTATGAAAACATTAACATAGGGATTATATCAAAAGACATATATAAAAATGTAATCATAGCCTCTATGCACTTTCATGAAACCAAAGGTCAAGTAGAGGTAAATCCAAATGCCAATGTATTGCACACTCAAATGAAAACAAATCACACAATCAATCGAAGCATGAGTACCGCTCAAAGGATCTTGCCAGCTGTATAATGATAAATAGAAGGTAAGCGCAATAGGCATATCGACAAAAAGATAATGACGGTTCAGGCAGTGATTTTAAGGCGACTTTGAAAGACGAAATTTTCACACTTACAGTCGTGAAAACAAAACGAAGGGAAATGTGCAAATGTCGCAAAAAATAAAAATGTCGTCTATTTAAAAATTGCGACGAAAAACTGATGTTTGCAAAACATTGGTGTAGGCAGCTTATAATACAATGGAAAAGTGTGAATTGGCTGCCAAGAATGGCGACACACTAGTAGAAGCATTTATCTCTGCAAAAGAAATTCAGATTATGACAGCAAAGAAAGTTTCAACTCAAAAATAACAACCAGAAAATCGTATAAACATCATCATTAGCCAATCATTCCAGCAATGTTTCAAAAGATGAAAACTGATAACAATCTTAAGACCAGCAAGTCACAATATTAAAGATAAAATCTCCAATACTGTTGGCATAGCCACCGCTGCCAGCAGACATCCATAGCCTCGACAGGGTTGCCATTTAACCCACTCTGACATCTGTATTCTTCCAAGAAGTTCTGGATNACATTGCTTCGCTGCCAGCGGGCTTGTTCAGTACCCCGACGAATTTGTCTTGGCACCATGCATGCATTTACCTGCTGCCAGCAGACCTGTTCAGTATCCCAACGGGTTTACAAGCACTTCCCACAGCTCTTCTTAATAATTTTTTTATTTTGTTTTTCATAGATATGTAGCTGAGCGGGGTGATGCTGAAAATCATGATATTTTAACATATTTTTTCAGACCTCATCAGAATTTTTTTTAGAACTGTCCTATATCTAGATTCAGAGGTGTTTTATTTAAAAAAAACAATTTCCTCAGACATGGAGACATCTTCTGAGTCATTCCTTTACAGAAAAGGGACAGCGTAAAAAGATAATAGATGATCATGACAAGCTTTACTCAGAGATCTAAATCAATAAACTTCTTTCAAACAACAGACTTTTCCAACACAGATATAAATTTCAGAAATATGTCTTTGATGTTCGTACAAATTTTTCAGAAGTTATTTCAGCGAAGAGGTTTTCTCTTGTCTTTGTCTGAATAGCTCAATGTACAGGTGTGTGTTTTTTCAAAGAAAACAGAAACTGATAAATTCAAATCAAAATAAAAAAGAAAGCAAACGAAAACGCAAACAAAAATAAAATATTTACATAATATACAAGGATAATTATCAAGCAAATTATCTCTTCAGGGCTTGGCCATTCACCGGATAGGTGTCAAGCTGCCCTTCAAGGTTTTGCAATCGAAAATAACTGGGACCCAACTTTTTAGAAATTAAAAATGGTCCAAGCCATAAGTTTTGAAATTGTGTGTGCTCTCCCTTTCCCTCTTGTGGGTTGTCCCACTTTAAGACGAGATCGCCTACTTCAAAATTTCTATCAGAAGCAGAGTTAGAATCGAACCAACTTTTAACCAATTGTTGATGTTGATCTAACTTACATTTAGCTTGGGCTCTTATCTCTTCTAGCTTCATCAAAGCGTTAATTCGGTTTTCTAGAGGGGGACAATCTTCTTCTTGAACTCTCTGTGACAATTGTAGTGAAGGAAGGAGAATGTGGGGTGGCAGAATTTCTTCTCTGCCATAAACGAGAAAAAAGGGGGAGTTACCTACAACATCTTTTGGTGTTACCCTATCAGCCCACAACGCGTTAAGCAGTGCATTGTGCCAATTTTTGTGATTTTCAACCACCATTCTCTTGATGATTTTGATCAAGTTCTTGTTTGTTGATTTGGCCAATCCGTTTCCCTGGGGGTAATAACTAACATGATACTTTAGCTTAATTCCTTTTTCCAAAGCGAACTCGGTCATCTCAAGAGAGGAAAAGTAAGAAGCATTATCGAAAACTAAACAGTGAGGGATACCGAAACGAGTGATAATATTTGAATTTAGAAAGGCAATTACCTGACTGGTGTTGACAGTTCTTAGCTCAGCAGCTTCAGACCATCTTGTAAAGTAATCCGTGGTTGTCACAATAAACTTGTGTTTTTGCGAGGATGGAGGGTTAATTGGACCTATGATATCAAGGCCCCACTGCTAAAAAGGAGAATCTACTGAAATGGGTTGCAGAGGAAAGGTTGGTTTTTGTAACCGCCCTGATGCTTTTTGACAGATGATACATTTACGACACAAGGCATGGGCGTCTCTAAAAAGTGTGGGCCAGTAATAACCAACTCTCAAAACCTTATGGGCAGTGGTGTCACCACCAAAGTGACCACCAGCTTCTCCTGCATGCAACTCTAGCAAGACTTTCTCCTCTTCATCTTTTTCAAGACAACGCATCAGTACGCCGTCAGAATTCTGACGAAACAGGATACCATTAACCAGATGAAAGGAGGTAGACTTTAGTCTCAATGCTCTTCTTTTAGCGGGGTCAAGGTAACGGGGAGATGATCCATGTTCAAGACAGAATCTTATATCGTTGTACCAAGGACTAACAAGGTTTTGTGTGGAACAGATTAGACTTTGATCGCTTTGTCCTAGGTTTGGCGTATCACTTTCTTCTTGTTGTTCTGCTGCTGAATCAACAACTAACTTGCATAACCCTTGGCCTCTTACTATCTGAGCTGGGGTGATTTCTAAGTCATACTCTTGCAAGGAGGTGACCCAGTTGGCTCTCTTTTCTCCTAGTTCCTTCTGCACTAACAAGTTCCTTACGGCTGGGTAGGGGACAATGACTTTCATCCTTGACTTCAAAATATAGGACCGGAAGTGTTTCACTGCTTTGAAAATAGTGTAGGCTTGCCGATCTACCACTGGGTAATTAAGTTCAGCACCTTTGAAAGCAAAGCTCATAAAGGCGATGGGTACTTCGTGGCTCCCGACATTCTTCTGAGTTAGGATGGCGGCATAGGAACGGTCATAAGCAAAAGTGTAGAGTGTAAAGTCTTGTGAAAAATCTGGGCTCATGAGAGACGGAGCGTCTATTATGGCCTTATTTATTGCATTAAAATCTTGGTTTTCTAGGGGTCCCCAGTGATACTGGGTGTCTTTCTTAATCAAATTATGCAAGTGTTTGACCATTTCAGAGAAGCTGGGGAAAAATCTTCTCACGAAGTTAATTTGGCCTAAGAAAGACTGCATGGATTTTTTGGATGTAGGAGGGGGAAGTTTTGCGATGACTTGAGTCCTCTCGGGGTCAATAATCATTCCTTCACTAGACACAATGAATCCTAGAAGTTTACCCTATTCTACTGAAAAGATGGACTTTTTGGGATTGAGGGAGATGCTGTACTTACGACATCGCAGTAGGACGGCTCGTAAGTGATCTAGATGATCGTTTTTGTTTTTAGAAAATACAGTCACATCATCTAAGTAAACTACAACGAACTGATTAATTAAGCCTCAGAAAGCAATGTCCATTGCTCTTTGAAAAGTGGCGCCGACATTAATTAATCCAAAAGGCATTTTGCGATAAGCATAAGTGCCCCGCGGGGTACGAAAGGTAGTTTTTAGTTGGTCTGGTGGAGACATCGGGACTTAGTTGTATCCAGAGAAACCATCCAATAAGGATAGCCTCTTGAAACCAGATACCTATTGAAGGATCTGTTCCATGGGCGGGACAGGATAGTTGTCTTTGTCAGACGCTCTATTGAGGTTTCGGAAATCGACGCAAAGTCGGATTTCCCCATTTTTCTTCCGTACTGGGACAAGGTTAGAAACCCACTGAGTGTGCCTAACAAGAAAAATTATTTTAGCATTTAGGAGTTTATTCAATTCCTTTTGGAAGGTCGGTTCCAGCTTAGGGTGCATTTTCCTTAGTTTTTGTTGGAAGGGTAAGGTTTGGGGCTTCATCGGGATGACATGCTGTATGATATTAGGGTCGAAAGTCTTAAGATCATCATACGTCCATGCGAAGACATCCTTAAATTCTTTAAATAATTTAACAAATGCATCTTTTTCTTGTCGAGAAAACCCTAACCCTAGATTGATGCACTGAGGATTTTCATTAGTTCCTAAGTTTACTTTTTCATAAGACAACGAGGAACTATTGGTTTTACAATTGACCGTCTTTTTAAATTTATCTTCAAAATCATAAAACTTCTCTAATCTAAAAATAGATTTTGGGATCGAGTTTACCATATCCGATAGATCTTCAGGAGTTTTCGAATCAGGTATTACGTAAAATCGTGCAAATTGTCGTCGTGCATGTGTTCGTCTATCACAACACCTTGAAAGGTTTCTTCCATGTGCAAAAAATCGATGATCTGCTGATCGTCATCAAAGACTCTCCAGTTCGTGATGTTGTCGGGAATGGATGGTCGAAACAACAACTCGACGGAGAATGCGTCTGGGGACAAGCCTTCTGCAGAAAGAAGTTTAGAAGCCACATTAGCTAATAAATCTACTTCAACATTATTTAATCTAGGAATGGAATTTATATTGAAAGCAGAAAATTTATTCATTAAATTCCATACCTCAGACTGGTAGCTCTTGAGATGCGGAGAAAGATAGTGGATAGAATTTCTTACTTGTCTAACCACTATTTCAGAGTCACCAAATACAACCAGGTTTTGAATGTTCATATCCAGAGATTTTCTGAGACCTTGCAGTAAAGCCTCATATTCTGCAGTATTATTAGTACATTCAAATTCCAACCTACATGTTATCAATGTTTTGTTACCTGCCGGATCGATAATGACGCAGCCTGCTCCAACTCCTTCTTTGGACTTTGACCCGTCGAAATACAGAGACCAAATTTGATTTCCATCGGGCACGTGGGAACGTTGCGTGGAAGCGGTTGGCTGTGCGTATGCTGCAATCTTGGACTGTTTTTCTGGATTGATGATAGGCGAAGCCTCGACCATGAATTTGCCGAAGAAGGTGTCCATCCCTTGTACTTCAGGTGAATCAGCAGAAGGTGTGAATGGTTCGTTAGGATCGTTCAAATCTGTGACCGTGAACTTAAGGTAGCGTTCACGATTCACCCTGATCTGGTTGGGCTTGCCATTCTCTGGAAGCCATAAGTGAGACCAGTCTGTCGCAAAGTAACCATGTAGTTTCTCTGACCAGTCCCTGCTTAAAAATAGACCATACACTTATGGAATATTCACAACAATTATATCAATAATTTGATGAACCTTGGGGTTAGACGATAATCTGATAAGCACATTTTTTAGTTCACCTATAACTTTAACATTGGTTCGATCAAGTTGTATGATTTTTAAAGTCGAGGGTTCAACTTCAGCGTTAATCTTTTGGCAAACAGACCAAGGCATCACATTGGATGACGCCCCTGAGTCTACCATACAATTGTGCACGTTTCTATTGAAAATCTCAAAAGTTAATAGGAAAGGAGGTACATTCTTGCGAGTACTGAGAGTCGTAGCTTGTGGCTTTTTACTCGCAGTTTCTAAAGCTACTTTATCTACATTATTTACATTATTTACATTGCTTACAGGAAGGCTTCCTTTATCTTGAGGATCAGGACTATTTTTAGTGGAAGTCTTCTGAGGGACTTTGTTTTGCACAACCTTGTTACCATTAGAATTACCATTTTTGCCATTCTCATAAATATTTTGCAACATTTTTTGTAACAAAAATGGAAACTTCAATAACTCATAAATAGAAATGTTAGCCCTTAACTTTTTAAGATCTTCAACAACATCATAATCTAAGTTGGGGTTCACATTACTCTGTTTAGTGTCAGCTGATTTAGATTGCTTTCGAGGCGAAGTTGTAGTGTTTTCAGTAGAAGGTTTATTTGTTGTCTTACTCCTAATGTTATAAGGATGAACAGTCTCGAAGTTAGCTTGGAAGATGCTATCCGAGAAGTGTCCAAAAATGTTTGGAGAAGACTCTTCTTCTTGTACTGTCTCTTGTTCAACTACCTCCTCAGGGATCTCAGGAGGCATCAAGTTATCTTGGGCTTCTAGAATTGTTTGAAGTGCACATTGCAAACTTTCTAGATTAAGGCCTTCGGTGGTTGGATTAGGTCAGTTGGTGGGAAAAATATTTCGGAAAGGAGGTTTGTAGGGTCCTTTGCTCGAGGAAGCTTCTTCGGTTGACCTCTTTAAGTCTATAACTTGATTTGATAGTTTTTGAACAACTTTAGTAAGGTTTTCCAAATCAAAGTTTTTAGGTTGTGTTTTACTTTGAGTGGGTCTGGGGAGTATTTCAATCTTCTTTTTGGAAGAAGAACTAGTCTCTGTTTCGTTACTAGAAGAGTCTTTAAGACTAAGTATGTCTTTTTCAATCTGGCTGGCCTCCTCGAAGGCCTCTAACAACGTGGCTTTCTTAGATTGTTTAACCCAAATAGCTATACTTTGATGCAAATCTTTAGTGTAGTAAGCTATTATAAGACTCTCAGCAGGCATGGAATCCGTAGGGATTCGGTTTTTAAGTGTTAAGATATTTGATTAAAGTCTTTAACTTTTTCTTTTGGGTTCATTCTTAAGCTAGAAAGATCCATGACTAGGACTTCCGAAGGTTTACCGTCTCCGAATTTTTCCAAAAAGCATGACTCAAACTTTTCCCAAGACACGATGGTATGGGGTTGTTGGGAAAAGTACCATGTGGATGCATTGCCCTCGAAGGTATAAGGGAACCTACAGACAACGTCTTCATGTTCAACATTACGGAGTCTAATGGCTAACATAAACTTTTTAATGTGATCTTCATCTATTTGTTTTGAGTCAGGATCAAACTTGGGAAGCCATTTCTCCTGGTGTTTAGGTAAAGGGTGCTGATCACCAGGTACAACTACGACATCCTGTTCAAGCCACAGTCTAGCAGGGTTGTTCTGATTTTCCATCGGGGTAGTGGGTGTGGAAGGCTGAGAAGGGGAATTGCCTTCGTCAGAGGAATCTCCTCCAGAAGAGGAAGGAGATGATGGAGGTGGTGAAGGATGTATCCCAGATCCTCCTACAACAGGATTTGAAATTGGATCTGTAGGATTCACAGTAGGATTAGTGTCACCTAATTGTTCTCTGATATCAGAGAAATCCAAAGGTTGACCCCACCGACGGTTCGGTTGCCTCAAACGGGCTAAGACACTATGTGTTTTAATAAGAGACTGACGAACAATCTCTTGTATGTCACCACCTGTAGGATTAGGGGTTGCTGGCTCAACTATGATCTGTGGATCGTTGGTCGAAGTAGTTGTTGTTTGAGGGGGAATATTATCGTTTGAATGGCTTCTAGTCACTATAGGTGAGCGATTAGGGGGTGGAGGAGTCTTGCGACCGCCTCATGCCATTAATTAAGTTCAGACCCTCCTTCTAGTGCCATTTGTTGACGGGCGAAATCGATCGTCTGTCAACTGAGAGAGTGGAACTGGTCCGAGGTTGTCTAATAACCCAAGCCGTTTGGAATGAACCACCCTGACGACTTTAGCGACTCCGTTAGCCGATCTAAGGTCCTAATAAAACAAAAGAAAACTAATCTAAACTAACTAATCTAACTAAAACTAAATAAAACAAACTAAACTAACTAACAATAAATAAAATAAACTAATCTAATAAAAACTAACTATTAAACACACTAAACTAAAACTAATTATTAAAACAAACTAAACTAATATAACTATTCTATAATACAATCTACTAACTACTACTATACTAACTCTAACTAATTAACTTACTATCTACTAACATATACATAACTTATTCACAAAATGTACAATATCTACAATTTACAGATTTAAATAAAACCTGAAAAAATCATTTGCATTTTGCCCTAAGACAGAGAAAGATATTTTTTGTTGATTTTATGATTTTATGAACAAGAAATAAAACAAAACTAACTAAACTAAAAAACTAATAAACTAATTCTAACCATAAATCTATCTAAACATATATCTAATTAAACTACTTGAATTATACTAATTAACAAAAATAAATCACAAACTAACCTGAAGGAATGCTCCAGATTTGTCCTGTGTATGATGACTATCTTAGCTGATCGGAGGGAGGAAACTCGCACCGAATAATCCAGAAGCTTCTCGTAAACGATAGCTGCAGTGCTCTTTAAGTTTGTTTACAGGACAAACAAGACATAAAAATCACAACAATCTTATAATTTATAAATCTTAACAATTAGGTAAACCTGTATGTAAAGATCTATACATAAAAATTCAATTGATGAAGAAGAGAAATCTGTCATTCATAAACTGAATCAAGTAATTGCTGTGTTTTTAAATGTTGAAAGAAATCAGACATGGATCACATTAATTAATTCATATCATTCTGCAAAAGACAATGATAGCAAAAGTAGTCACTAATCAAATGCAAATTGATAAACATAAACATGAAACAAAAGATTGATATTATGAAAGCGAAAGCTGTAGCAGAACATCAACTTCTGTCCCAATTTGTATTATAATTCCATAGCCTGGTTCTCCCACAAGTGAGGATGATCCTTATTACAAAAATAATAAGTATTTATAAGTTTTCCACAGGGTAAAACCTCCCTGTGGAAGTCATAAAACTATTTACATAAAATCTGGGAAGATCTCCCAAGTTCAACTAAACTAGGAAACTACAATAAAACTAAACACACAAATATCCTATAGACTGCCCAGCATGTCCCTTGCAATTCGAATTTACCTAAAACAGGTAAAAAATGGACAAGTCAGAAGGATCTTTTATTAATAAAATGATAAAAATTTAATTCTATAGACTAGCTACAGAATCCTCTAATTCTGTAGCTGGTCTAAAATAAGATACAGAATCAGCACTGAAATTAATTGAAAATCTTTTAAAGAATTCCATTTAATTGACATCCAATAGCTATTTGAAAATGAATCATTTAGTTTGAAATTATTATACCATTCGAAATCAAATAGAATCAAAATCCTTCAACCGAATACAAATATAGGTGCATTATGTTTCGATTGTTATCATAAGTCGGGTGATAAAATCATATGGAACAGAAATGCAATCGTTTCATATCCAATTGAAATCAATATGATCAAACAAATCATAGGTAATGGTTAGACAGTAGATACGATCAAATCTGAACAAAATCATTTTCCAATTGTTATAGCTGTAATGACATAGCATACGATTTATACCACGAATAAATCAATTTAAACTGGCGCAAAAATCAATTCGAATAAAATCGTAACAGGATCGATTGATAGGCAACATAATTCGTAATTTGTTATTGTAATTTTGGCAATCGAGACCGATTGACTCTAATCAACATCGTTCCATTCAAACAAATTATAACCGGATCTGGTTGGGATAACACAATCAATCGATTCGTTTTGCAAATTTAACATCAAACAAAGCAGTATCTCTGATACGAATCTAGCAAGAGAATCAAACAATTGGATTTTAACATTATCATTGAAAGTCATAATCGTTCCATGATTCGGGCATGAACATTATTCGCACAGACTTAAATGAACGTATCGTTTTCATAAAAAAACAGAGTCATTTTTCCCAACCTGGAAACGATCAAATCTAGACATTATACGACACAGCATCGTAACAACCAAATTCATTGAAATCATTCGCCAATCATAGCATATGAATCATAACGAAATCATATCCAATCATAATCGTATTCCAAATTGAGTTTGAAAACTTCCTATTCGTAGTAAAACGAATTGAATTGAAAAAAAACCATTAATTTCGTTACTTCAATCAGACAAACTTAGTAAATCAAATCCAAACGAAAACCATTCAAATTCAATAAAAATCCATGAGCAAATCGTATATCAAATCAAAGCAAAAAAATGTACAGTATGATCACCGAATGACAGAGGCATTTTGAATGAGAGACAGATCTTTTTCAAATCATTATATCAACCCTGATCATTCACAAAACAAAAACGATATCAAATTTTCATACCTGTACAGCGACGAGACGACTTGATTATGCCAATTTGGAGTTGACAACGACTGTAGCTGATTCAACATTTTTGAAAAGGATCGAGCCTATTGTCTTTTGCTTCTTATCAGCTACTTGGAGCTGGTCTCTTTGGCTGGTCAACATTGCAATTCGGTCTTCCAGCGATTGAATTTTCGATTGGAGTATAGGAACGTCAATGTAGTATCTTTCCAGCCATAAATTGCATTGGTCACAGGATGACTGTTTGGGATTTTGAAGCGCAGGTGAGGGTTTGGTCATATGGCTGAGGGTTTCGTTTGGTAACTTAATACCAGGGTAGCTAGGGTCGTTCCTCAGGCAAGGGGGAAGATTTGTCACGAAATCGTAAGGTGGTTCGGGGCATAAACCCTACGAATAAGGATACTCATCGGCTAAAAAATGTTCTATATCGGAATCTGAATCCTCGCTAAGGACAATAGGCTTTGACTTAGCAGAGGGTTTAGGCTTATTTCTAGCCATTCTTGAAATGAGTCGTGCATTCCTTTTCCCTTTGGTATAAGTAGTAGGTTTTTCCTTGGGCTTTTTGCTCGCAGGCTTCTTAATAGTCTCAAACTTCTTAGGTATAGCGTCGGGTAAGTCAATCTTAGGGTCATCCGAGGGTTTAGGAAGAGGCAGTAGGATATGGAAGGGCATAGGCGGCTCGGCCTTGGCTTCACTCACCACAAGTTTGTCAACCTGGATAGGGTCCGAGTCATCGAAACCATTTCGAGCAACGAAAGCTCTCCAACTATCGCCATGTAAACTCAAATGATAAACAATGATAAGCTTAATAAGCCCATGATGGAACAGGCTATTGTCAGCCTTCTGTCTTTTAAATATTTTTGACATCTTATATAAGCTGCGCTGAAAATAGAAAGGCATGTTTAAAGGATACCCTATAAAAATCATCAACAAACGCAGGTGGTAGACGAACACAAGTCCGTATCGACCTTCACAGGTCACGAACTGCTTGACTAGCATTAATAAGTCGTGCCATCGTGGTTTGAGCATAGATATGGGCATACCTCTGTCATAAGAGGTGACTTTGCACGAGAGAAACAACAGTGTCCACGACACTTCCTCGACCTTACAATTTTTGAACCAATGCTGTCCTGTGGCAGGTAGCCCTGTAGCAGAACTGATGAATTGCTCATCGATTTCCAACTGGGTGTCACCCACTTTGGATCTACAGCCATCGAAAGTCAAGGCGAATTGTCGTGCAACACAGAGGTTAAAACCCTCAAATCGCTGTATGAAAGTGAGCCATCCGTTATCCCCTAGGTCTTTGCGGGCATTGTCAAACATTCACAAATCTTGGTTGCCATTTGGCTCGATTCGCACGACTGGTGCCATGGAGCTGTGCACATGGTAAGCCGAGGGTTTGGATCATAACACACACAGGAGCAGAGCTACCCAAGCTAACAGAAGTGAACGAGCAAAAGGGATAGGCATAAATGCCATCGTGCGAAGGTGGTGGAGTTATTTCGGCCATGCAAAATAGTAATTGCCAAGGTACAACCGCCGATTTACATAGCTGTTCAATCCATTACTCCATAGTTCAACAGTCATATCACTTGGCCGACTAATGAAACCAATGGTCAGTACATAATCCAACGTGCACAATCGACGTTACACCAAAGTTTTAAACCATAAATCATTCCAATCGAAACCAAAATCAAATATTAACCATGCGCCAATGTATTGTAACAACTCATTTCAAGTGTTTAACCAATGTACCAATGGGTATTCATACAATCAACCAACCAATATTTATGAAAACATTAACATAGGGATTATATCAAAAGACATATATAAAAATGTAATCATAACCTCTATGCACTTTCATGAAACCAAAGGTCAAGTAGAGGTAAATCCAAATGCCAATGTATTGCACACTCAAATGAAAACAAATCACACAATCAATCGAAGCATGAGTACTGCTCAAAGGATCTTTCCAGCTGTATAATGATAAATAGAAGGTAAGCGCAATAGGCATATCGACAAAAAGATAATGACGGTTCAGGTAGTGATTTTAAGGCGACTTCAAAAGACGAAATTTTCACGCATATAGTCGTGAAAACAAAACGAAGGTAAATGTGCAAATGTCGCAAAAAATAAAAATGTCGTCTATTTAAAAATTGCGACGAAAAACTGATGTTTGCAAAATATTGGTGTAGGCAGCTTATAAGACAATGGAAAAGTGTGAATTGGCTACCAACATGACACAGATCAAAGGGTTAGCCTCTTTGCACTAGGCATCGAGGCCACTTATGTTCTATTCAGTGGAGTGCTTGCGACCCATGGTTTACGACTGGTGCACCTCACTGCTGGCCAACATGAAGAGCCAGCTAGCAGACTGCAAACTGGGTAGAAAGAGGAAGTTCGGGTTCGCGTCTATCTTGTGTAGTTTCTTTTTCGAGCGGGTTTCAGGCTTGGGCCCTAGAGTCGAGATTGTTCCACATGGACCTCGTGATCTAGCCATGACATGGTGGACCGAGGTGATGAGGCAACAGAGGGGTGGTAGGGTGCCAACACCCTACAACGACGAGTTTTTCTTCAGGTGGAGTCAGCAAGTGATGGATTTGGAGGACTACCCTTATGCAAGGATTGGATTTAGAGGAGATCCAAACATTCCGTTACCACCAGGTTCTGCCTACGGAGACATAGGTATGCAAAAGTTTTTTGAATATTTCATTTTTTTGTATTTTTGTATTAGAAAACAAAAATATTTTTGGATGATGTCAAGTACTAACTAAACATGTATGTGACACAGATGTGGGTCCATGACGGTCGGACAGACTTCCACGACACCGGTGGATGCACCGGGGATATGAGACAATGGGAGGGGATGCTGATATAGTGCTTCAAAATGTGCAGGGAAACCTGTCTCGTTTGGCACAAAAGATTCCCATGGTTCAGGTAGAGGATCCGTCGGAGGGGATGCAGTGGTAGGTGGTACGTGTGCCCCATGCTTGGGTATGACTCTTTCGACGTTTCGCAAAGACCATTCTATTCTATCATAACACACATCCGACACCACATGCATAGATGTCATGATTATTGTATGATCGACCATATATGTATTTTGAGGGTGTGAGCCCCAATTTTGTACTATAACACCATATTTTTGGAGAGATGAAATATATATAAAAACATTGATCTTCGACTTTACTTATATTACAATGTGTACATCGGTGAAAGTGTTTTCTTTGCTTTAGTTATGTGACAAATGCCAATCTAAAACAAAATTAGCATATGCATCGGATACATAATTAGAACTTTGAGGTATGTGATGATAAGTAATAAAATCAAAATGTCGTTCTAAAAGTCGTACTCGTAAGAATCATTGGAGTAGAGTAGGGTCTCACACATGGTAAATTCGGTTCAACTAACATACTACTAACTGGGAGTTTAGTTGAACTTCTAAAGAGTGAATACCATGTGAAATGACATCGCACAAAATTTCTATAACGACGCTATATTCGACCACATTATTTGTTGATGGCCCTAGGAAAATGCCACCTGAAGACACCAATAGACCCTCGGGTGAGTAAACAACCTAAGTGGTGGAAGCCAAGTTCTCTGTATGACGACTGGCCCCATCTGCGAATCCTAAGTAGACCGAAGACTCCGTTGACATCTTCCAATTTCAACAATTCTTTTAAATTTTTAGCTAGATATATACAATTTCACCAATTCTTTTAAATTTTTAGCTAGATTTTGAACAAAAATGGTTGGAAAAATGTGACTATAAAAAATTCAAATTGTAACATGTTTAGAGTATGCTTTAAATAGTTGAAGTAACACTGAATACACAAATTTTATATTGGTTTTTAAGTGTTTCGAAGGACTTCCTTTAACACTCAAATTTTTGCCATTTTGTTTAAAAAATATATATAAATGTAATTTAATCAGGGATGAAACTTGATTTAACTACTAAAGTCATGAAACAATTTAGTTGTTAAATACATCAATTTGATTATAAACATCAAATTTAACTAGTAACATTTTGAAATTCCAACCCTACAATTAATTACAATTTAGGGGCAAACCAAGTCAATTGTGTGAACGTCGGCTCATACAATGTTCTCTATAATGGAAATGTGGGGACATGAGGGAATTCCACCAAAATTCCATGGCGAAGGGGCTGCTGAGGACTACACAATGGGATAGACCAGACGCCATCATTTCTGCCAAGCCAAGTTAATTGTGGCAAGCCACGTCAATTGTGTGAACGTCGGCTCGTACAATGTTCTCTATAATGGCAACGTGGGGTCATGAGGGAGTTTTTCCAAATTTAATGGAATATGTGTTAAAGCATAACTTACTTGTGTTTTAGCTATACAACTCTAGTGGCATATTGATTGAAATACATTTAAGGATTTGATAGCTTCTATCCTTGGTTGATTTTAAAAGGAAGATCTACTTGCTTAAACAACGAGAAAAAGTGACCATAAAGAATTATGAATCTAAAAAATGAGTAGGGGAATGTGGTATTATTCCCTTGAATAATAAAGAACCCTCTTTGACATTTCGTTGCTAAGAACATTAATTTCACAATAATGAATGAAATAGGGAAACAAATTACGAGACCAATACTTTTGATTGGAGATTATAATCATAGCCAATAATAATCTCACTCATCAATTCAAAAAATAAAAGTACACAAGTATTACTTGAATGTTTATCATCTCTCTTCAAATATGGCTGTAAAGGTTGGCCCATATTGCCATATTATTGCGCTTCCAAAGGTGATTTCAATTCTTTATTTCTTCCTTCCAAAGAAATCCTACTTGATAGCCTCTACAACCTTTCATCGTACATGGTTGGAACTTGCTTATATCTTCTTCTTCTGTAGTTTGAGTCTATTCATATTCCCAAGAGAAATGGTACGTTGTGCCAACACCATCCATCAATTTAAACTCACATTTCCTATTACACTAATTCAAGTTTTAGGGGATAAAATTACAAATCATTTGTAGCAGGGATGTACAACAAAAATGTAGATATGTGTGTGTTGGATAGTTGGTTTTCATTGATGTCAACCCTAGTCAACCCTAGAAGAATCTCTGGAAAGATGGCTAAGTGGTTAAGTGGTTGAGAAGCCCCGACAGTGTGGTCATGGAGACCAAAGTTATTTGAGGAAAAATAGAATGAAGGACATTGAAAATGCATGTAAAACCCTCATAGATGGATAGTCCTCATCATGTCATTTCCAATGGTAGGTGGTGCGCCACATGGTTTCTCATGGTTGAGGAGTTATGTCCTCGTGAAGTTGAAAGCCCCGAAGAATGGTTAAGAAGTCCCTAAACGGTTGAAAGAAGAAGTCACAAGGGTAAAATAGTTGTAACAAGAAATAGTGAGTTGACCCTAAAAGTTAAGAAGTCCCTAAATGACTGTAACAAGAAGTTACAATTCATTAATTAAAGGGTAAAACAGTTGTAACAAGAAATAATGAGTTGACCCTAAAACCAAGAAAAGGGTAAAATGGTTATTAATTAAACAGTTGTAACAAGAAATAATAAGTTGACCCTAAAATCAGTAAAAAGAGTAAAACAATTGTAACAAGAAATAATTAGTTGACCCTAAAATTAGGAAAAAGGGTAAAACAATTACAAGTTAGCCCCAAAACAAGTCACTTGTAAAGTATAAATACACATAAAGAGTCTCTCATTCTTACACACAAGTTCATTGAATATCTATATAGTGAACACTATTTATTGGCAAATCTAAGCTAGCAAGGCTAAGACAGATTTGAGAGAGATGTTTGTTCCAGGTTGCTAAAGTCTGAGAAAGGTATGATGATGCAGTCAAGTCTATTACAGAGTTAAAGGTGTGTCTATATGCTTGTTTTGAGGGTTATGTTTTGGTGATGTTATGGTACATGCTTGAGGCATGTCTCGATGATGTTGGTACATGTTGAGACACATCTTTATGATAATGGTACATCTTGGTGATGTTGTGGTACATTGTTAGAGGCACATCTTTGTGATATTGGAATATTTTTGAAGCATAGACTTGATTTATGGTTTTGGATGTTATATACTTTTGGCATATCTTATGTTACATGGTTTATAGCATGATTGAGACATATCATGAGTGATATGGTATATATTTTAGGTACATATCATGGTACATGGTTTATGGCATATCTTTGGCACATGATTGAGGTACATTTTGGGATACTTGGATACATGGATTGAGGCATGTATTGGCATATTGGCATATGTTTGAGGTATATGGTTGGCTGCATATCATTGATTTTTTGTCACATGGTCGAGACACATATCTTGATGATGGTATGATACATATTGAGGCATAGGTTGGTGATGTTGGCACATGCTAGAGGCATATTTCTGGTTCATTGTTATATGTACATCTTGGTGATGTTGGGCATACAGTTTTAGATATAATCTTGTGATCTTGGCATGATTTATATGTGGTTATAAGTTTGATCCATATCTAATGATGATGTGATATCAGTGACATTGAAAGGTTGATGTGATAGTGATAGGTTCAGCGACAGTGGCAGTGATTGTATCAGTGGTAGTGATAGGTTGAGTCTACACTTATATTTCAGGGAGGCAGGATGGGGCAAGGAAAGAGGGTCATAGCCTCCTTCTAGTTGGGTGTTGGAGAACACAGGGAGTTGGAGCTTTCTTCAAGTTGTAGCCTGTAAATCAGGGGGTCACATCCTCCTTCCGGTTGGATCCAGAGAACATAGGGAGTTGTAGCTTCCTTCAGGTTGGAGCATGTGAACTAGGGGGTTGGAGCCTCCTTCCAATTGTAGTTGGAGAAATCATGGAGTTGTAGCTCCCTTCAGGTTGGAGCCTGCAAACTAGGGGGTTGGAGCCTCCTTCCAATTGTAGTTGGAGAATTCATGGAGTTGTACCTTCCTTTAGGTTGGAGCCTGTAAATAGGGGGTTTGATCCTCCTTCCATTTGGTGCTAGAGAATTTGGAAGTTGGTCCTTCCTGTGAATGTGTTATTTGATATATAAGAAAAATATTATGTGGTTTTCTCCCATTTGGGTTTCCATGTAAATTCTGGTGTACTATGTGTCTGTGGTTATTTGTTATGCATTGTTAATTGATACTTGCGATGGGATTTCCCCCCCATGACTTTGGGTCATGTCACATCATAGATTGACCAAGTAAAAGACAAAACACTAACCCACACACAAGACTTGTAATGAAATAACTACTTTATCAGAGAGGGATGAAAGTTTCACACCTTGTATCCTCGTGTTTGGTTCTGTTCCCCGCTCACAACCCTGGTTGTGCTCTTGACTCCTGCTTGAGTTAACATGTAAAAGAAGATCAAGAAATTGTTGCAGCAAGGTAGTTATAGCATACAATCATACAAGTAACTGAGAGATAGATTTACATATGAGAAGTAAGTATACATACATAAACAAATTGAATCAATACTACACAAGTATGGGGAAAAAATAACTCTTTATTAACAACGGTAAAATAGAGTGGTTACAACCTGACACCAACCATTATCACTGCAAGCCAACCACCCAGGTTCCTCCAAAAGGTCCATCAAGCATCACTCAACAAGATTTCCCTTCCTTGGATGATCCAATAACGATAGGAACACACCTTATGGTCATATAATGAAAATGAAGGAAGGTTGGAACAAGGGTTCCAGGTCAAAGGGATGTTACTCAGAGGATAAAGGGGAATAGGGAGACTTGCAATTTCTTTAGCATAAATTTTCACCTCCTCATCCATGCCCCAAAAGGTGCCTTTATACCATCCTTTATAGGTTAAGGAGGTTGAATTCCATTTAGTACGAGCCCAAGGAGGTTGGGAAACGAGCCAAACCGAAATCCCCACCCGAAAAATAAGGAAATATTATATTTTTCAACTTTTTTTAGAGCATTTGCTAGTTGTCAACTAGAAAGGTGTGGATGTCTGTGTGTTGCACAAAGGTGAACCACTAATATAATCAAAATAACTATTTTTTAAGTGACTTTGATGAGGAAACTTGGGATTTATACTTGCAAGTCAAGGACAAGGGATAAGCCATCTCACAATGAAAATGGTGTGGAAAATTGTGGTATAACAGATTCCCCCTAATGTGCGAGGTCAGAAGGGAAAATGATGGCTGAAATACATTATAAATTTGAGAGGTGAAGATGCATTGAAGTAGAGCCAAATTATGGTTCTCGAACAGCTGATCCAAGAACATAAACTATCATTAAAGACCAAGTAAGAGTATTCTCTTCCCAAGTTAGGCATACCCATGCTCAAGAGTGAAGTAATCATGGCCACTAAATCAAATACACTTTGGATCCATGGCATATATGAAAGTATGACTAATGTCCATGGCCATGAAAAATACACAGTGGATCCATGTAATATATATGAAATAGTAAGCATGGTGACCAGGAATACACAGTGGATCCATGTGAAAATAGATCATAGCCACGGATAGATACATAGTGGAGCTATGTCTCAAAATAAAAAATAGAGGATATTTGGGACCAATGGAGTGAACAAACTGATCCTTTGCAAGTACCAATGTCTGTGGGTTTGTACAATATATGTTGGGTAGGAGCCCAAAAGATGTGATGCTTGTACTTCACCCGAAGTCTTCAAAATGATCCATCGTGGTACGAGTCTACACCATGTGAATAGATGTGTTGGGGTAAAACATAATGAGACACCATTTGTTTACTAATCATTGATGTATACCATTAACAAATGTGAAACGACCCACCGATGATGATAATGGGTGTCAAGGTACCACGGTACAATCTAACAAGTGTGAATAAATGAGTTGATGTCGAACACCTGGTAGAATCTATCGAGCATGAGACATTGATGTATTCCCACTGTCAATAGTGAGGGAACCTGTCATCGATGACTGCAAGCCCCAAGATACCAAAAATGACTCTAGATCCTTGTCCCAGAGCAAGATGTTTTGAATTCAATAGAAAGAGATCTATTGGAAGGAAGGAATTAAGGAATCCTCTATTAAGAACCAAATATATGAATACAAAATATCACAATAGATCCAAAGATATCTGAATACAATCACCACACAAGATCTATGAAACCATATAGAAAACCACAACTTTATTATATTAAAACCCTTGAGGTAGGGAAACACCATACAATGGATCCTATTATGGAAGGGATCCTCTCTTGTTCACTTGCATCTTTGAGGGGGCATCCTCCTATTGAACTACTGCTCCACAATACAATATTTCTCTTCATGTCTCATTACATTGCTTGAACCCCTTTATATAGTTTTACCATCACCTAAGAACATTCTAGAGGAGAAATCTTCTAGAAGTAGAACCTTCTAAGAAGTCCTCTTACATTTATTATATCTAATTACCCATTTATTATATCTAAATACCATAGTGGGCCTTATTTAATAATATAGTGGACCTAGTCCACCTTACATTGAATGACCTCCACTATTATCACTATGGGCCCTCTAGGCCCCCCCACTACCTCTCTAGCTACCTTACATCCTCCATCATCCAACACGAGGGGTAGAATAAGGCCAATTATTTGGAAGGACTTGGATGAACATAATTTAAGGACCACACCGAGGTACGACTTCAACATGTGTAGAAATTTCGATACAAATTAATGTATTCCTATGATTCTCCTGATCTAACAATTTTCGCCACTTGTTAAATACAAAATTGCTTCTACTATTATTATTGTGGAAGCAATTAAACCACGATCACAACCACAATGCACAAAGTGAAATATCAATAACACACAACACATAATTTTTACCGGGAAAGCGTAAAGCTAAAAACCCCACTATCA
>ML777372.1:1133773-1145992 GCA_009831015.1 Picea engelmannii | reverse complement strand
AACTTCCCATACAATTTGTTCTCTCTAAGGCAAGACAACACTATTCGCAAGTGTTCCTCGTGTTCTCTTTCATTCTTGGAATAGATGAGGATGTCATCTAAAAATACTTGTACAAAACGGTCTAAGTACTTCCGGAATACGCCATTCATGAGGATCATGAATATTGCTGGCACATTGGTCAATCTGAAAGGTACTACAACAAACTCATAATGTCCAAACCGAGTTCGAAAGGAAGTTTCTGGGATATCACCTTCCTTAATCCTTAACTGATGATACCCTGATTGCAAATCGATCTTTGAGAATACCGCTGCTCCTTTAATCTGGTCGAAGAGGTCATCTATTCGCGGCATCGGGTACCTATTTTTCACTGTAGCACGGTTCAAGTCCCTGTAGTCTATACACAGTCATAAGGATCCATCCTTCTTCTTTACAAAAATTATCGGTGCGCCCCAGGGTGAGACACTGGGCCTTATTATCCCTAATTCTAGTAACTCTTTCAACTGCATTTGCAATTCACAAAGTTCTGGCGCTGTCATCTGATACGGAGTTTTGGAAATTGGTTCTGCACCAGGTTTTAGCTCAATGGTAAAATCAAGCTCCCTCTCAGGAGGTAACCCTGGTAACTCGTTTGGAAAAACATCCTGAAATTATGACAGTACAGGGTACTGATCCAATGAGGGTCCCTTCCTTTCCTTCACTGCTTCCACTACATAAAGTCGACACCCTTGCCTCAAGCATCGCTTAACCTTCATAGTTGATATAAAGCGTAACGACACTTTTCTCTGTACACCCTAGATCTCTACTGGTCTTCATCATCGACACAAAGCACCCTCTTTGTGAAAGAATCTACCAAAGCTCGATGAGCTGCTAACCAATCCATTCCAATGATTAGGTCATACGCCCCAAGAGCAGTGACACATACCTTCAACCTGGTAGTACACACTCCCAGGTCTACTATGCAATCATCAACACTAGGTCCTACCACTTGTTTTTCCCCGAAGCCATATCGACTTGTTTAAAGTCATCGTGCTCGTAGGCTACCAACCCACTCTTTTCTAATGCAGATGGCAAAATGAAACTATCTGTAGCACCATAATCAATTAAAATCTTAACCTTGGTATGATTTAGCATACATGTTGACTCCACCACCGTGGATTGATGTTCTGCCTGGCGATTATTAACCACTGTGTACATATGGTGGCTGCTACTTGCTCTTCCCATCGGGGCCTTTCCTTCTCTATGCACAATCCTGATTGTAACTCTGGGCAGTCACGTTGGTAACGGTGTCCTCCACGTCCCCAACAGGTAACATGGGATTGAACCTACGCACTGTTCTACGACTGTCTCTGAAACGAGTTCCTTCCCCCAGAACCCCTGCCCCTATTAGTTGTTCCCTGAGATAGCCGTGGACCTATCTGCGTCGTTGGCGATGAATGAGATGTTGCACTTGCTGCCATTGAAATCCTTGCAACTACTTTCCTTGGCGCAACTCTGTTACCATTAATCTATTTAAGTATATGAGTTTATTTGTAAAGACTCACGAGGGCGCGTTGGTGTTAGTTCTCTTCTCAAGGCACTTCGCTTGGTGGGTGGTCTTGGGTTCAAAACTCATGGACCCTCTAATATTTTAATTAACTTTTAATGTAGTTTAACTCTACACTAAATTATAATTTAGGTTAATTTAGGGTAACCACTTAATTAACTTTTAATTAATTAAATTAAATTAACCTAATTTAGGGTAACCACTTAATTAACTTTAAATTAATTTAATTAAATTAATCCTAAATTATCTTTAAATTAATTTAATTTAGGTTAATTATCTTTACACTAAATGTTTTTTTATACGAACACACACAATTTATAAAAGATTTTTTTTATTTATAAATAATAGAAGAAAATCAAAATAATTTAAAAACAAGTGCGGGCACGCATGGATTCCACGTGCCCGCCTTGCTTCCTCCAGCGTCCCTCCCCTATCTTAACCCTAACCTTTTTCGTCGTAACCCTAATTCCTCTTTTCCTCATTGTTTCCTCTTGCGAGGTCTCTGGTTACCCGGTCGGCCGCCATGGCCTCTTCTCATGGCTTCTCTTCCTCGTTTGTCAGGCATTTGGTTTCTGGAGTTGGTTGTTGGCTTGTATTGTTGCTTGGTGAATGATTTGTGCACTGGTGTTCGACGCTTGTGCTTTGTGTTAAATGGCAGGTGTTGGGTTGTTGCCAGATAATATTAGGTCTTAGTTTTTTTGTTTTTTTTTACTTTTTTTTTCTTAGTTTTTACCCATTAGCCACATACTGTCCAGATAATATTAGGACAGTACATTATATTCCAGGTAGACTTCACAATTTCCTTGAAGCTATTTTCTTAGATGCATCCATGGAAGTCAAAATTTATTTGCTATACATCATTTTTCTCTCTTGGAGTTTTCTCTCTTTGCACCTGGGCAGCTCTACCGTCTTGTTATCAAATATTTATCCTCCATTGGAATTTTGCTCTCTCTCGACCTGGGTGGCCTTACCCTCTTTGCAGGAAGTCTGCCATACATTTATTCCCTTATACCTTCACTCCAGCTGCTATAGGGGAAGATCCCACCCAATGTAGTACTAACAGGTCACCTGTGTTCCTTGAGCTTTACTTTGCAAGGCACAGATAACTTTTCAACAGGCGTTGCCACCTCTAGGTAAATTATTGCAGTTGTTTTCACAGATTTCATTCGTTTTGAACATATTTGTATTGTAAGGCTTTGTTTTCCAAATGCTTGCTGCGTATATTTTTTTTGTTGCAAATTTCAGCAGCAAACGGGGCTTCATCCTGTCAAATTTGGTAAATTTTCGTAGAAGTTCAGCATCTATAAAATGAGTTAAAAAACATTGTGCCTGTTGCCGCGAATTTCACCATTTGGGGTTTTCCTAGATTAATTGGCTTCATTCTAGCTTAATTTACGATAAAACATTGCAAATTTATGATAAAACTTCATTTTTCGGCAGTTTTGACCCCGAAATGACTTCGTACGATGCAAATTAGAGATAATAGTTCTTCCATTTTCGAGCATATTTTAGTGATATCCTGTCCGCTCCAAATTTCAGACCTTAACATTTGATACTCAACAATTTGCTTCATTCAAAGAAAATTTACTTGGCAGATTTACAGTCTATCTCTAGAATTCATCCTTTTTCGCATAGTCGGTAAGATATTTCCTTATCAGTTCAAGATTTATACTTTCTTGCATAGTCCAGTGAAAGATTTTCTTCTGTCTGGGTCGAAGCAACGTATGCTTTTGCATTTTGCAGTCCCAATGTTTGGTATTTTTTTTTTCATTTATTTTCCCCATACCTGGCGGAATTGCCTTTCCCCGAGGACAGTGTGCCATCACAGCTGTGAATTAAACATGTTTTCTGTTGCATGCAACTTTTGATTGAACACTTCATTCTTGCTGCACATTTTAGTATGCGAAGACATCTAAGAATATTGCACTATGAAAGGTGTGTTTAATCACCTTATTTATTATTATTCCTTTGTCTTGCAACAACACCGTCTTGTAATGACACATTTATTGTACAGAACTGCAGACACAATATATTGTAAACATGTACACACATATGTACAGATGACTCGAAATGTATATATATAAAATCTTAACCTGTAGATTTGACTTTTGATTACAGTTTCTTAGGTTATATGTGCCTAATATGTGGTAGCCTTTATAATTTCTTCTTCAATCATTACTTAAGAGTTTTATATACTATCATTTAATGCATGATGGATAATACAGACTTTTAGCTCTTTGGAAATTATAAATAAGTAATATACCTAATTATAGTAAGTTATATTTTCCAATTTAAGAATTACCAACAATATACATGCTTCTTTATGTTTACATGGGATAGAAAAGGTAGAGACGAACTGGAAATCTACATGGCATGTGTTGGTTTTTCATAAATCACAACGTTGGTTGCCAAAACAATTTCACAAAAAAGAACTTTGTAGGCATATAAATCGATTTTCATCTATTTTACAGTGTTAATCTTTTTGATAGAAATTGCAAATGGAACTTGCTAAACCTGCCTCTTTTGGTGATGGCAGATAATAGAGAGAAACACTTAGAAGACTGGCCTGTAGCGCAAATCACCTCAAGACTCAAAAGGCTTATGATGGAAAATGTGTGTGTGTGTATTTTCCCATGAAAAACCTTGCAGGATCCCCCTTTCTTTCCCAGAATATCTGGATGGAGGGTAGCTCAACCACCAACCACAGTAGCAGCTGGTAGCCCCAAGGGACTCAACCAGATTTGAACTTGTGAGCTCATAATTTAGTATATATATGTTAATGTTGCATAATATTATATTTTGGAATCTGTGTCTATGTCTGTCTGTGTTGATGAAACTGAAATGATTTAATATTCATGTGCAACAAGCCATCCCACAGCTTTCATTAGGATTCTTTCTAGTTTAAAAAAATGAGACAAATTCAGAAAGAGAAATTCAAGAATCTGCAAGTTGAGTGCTCATTCAATTCAATAATAGAAACAAGGATTGGACTACTTCCTAGCCAAGAACATACATTTGAAGGTAGGAGACTAGAACTGCCCATAAATCATGACCACTTATTCCTACTACAACAAACTACATACACTAAAAATGCAAAAAGAAACTCGCTTATCTAGGGAGGAGGATGGTGTGACTGCGCTATGGCACCTGGATGTGTTAATCTCTATGTATATGAATGTCGATTTCTAATGCAATATAAAATGCATTTTCAACCAAAAAAGGTGCAGAAAGAATGCATGATAAAATTTCAGGGAGAGAGATGGTCTCAGTAACAGATTTGTCTATCTCTCTATAGGAAATCTAGTGAAGTAAGGTCCAGTTAGGTAGTAGTAAGTGGTTCCATGAGTGTTTTGATTGAAAGGCTAGTGTTCTCATCGATTGTAGTGAGTGGTTTTATTTATAAAATGCTTTTGGTTAGAGCTTGCCCACCTGGAATCTGGGTTGGGTTACCTAAGACTGGAAAGCCCTAGAAAATCTCTTAGAAAATATCGCAATACAATTCCTTCATCTCCAAGATTTCTACTGGCTCGTATGGCTGTTTGGGCAGATCCTTAGTTCAAGGTGGCTTTGTATTGTTGCTAGCTGCATATTTTCTTTGCTTCATATTCTCATTTGAAAGTACGAGAGATATTTAACTTGTTTGTGTAACAACCCTAGCTGTATTCATATTTCACTTGTTTTACTTTGGTAAATTTGTTTTTACATTTCAATATGTATTTCATTTATATATATTTAAATTTGTTTATATATAATCAAAATAATAGTGCGTTTGGTTTGCAGATTAGGTGGGATTGGAGCTAGAGCTTGGAGCTTTGGCCCTCATGCCCAGATTTCAAACAAAAAGCTCTGATACCATGTGTAGGAGCC
Source organism: Picea engelmannii (assembly GCA_009831015.1). NCBI lineage: Eukaryota > Viridiplantae > Streptophyta > Pinopsida > Pinales > Pinaceae > Picea > Picea engelmannii. The sequence goes on along the minus strand of ML777372.1, from coordinate 1,140,582 downwards.
GAATAGATTTTATGCCTAATAATTACATGAATTGTAACAGAATTAATTTCAGAAAATTCATTAATTTCTTTTAATTGAACAAAACATCAAAATTACATATATTCCTTATTTTGAGCACATACGCATGTAATTTAACAATGAATATTAAATTTAATAACAGATTAAAAACAATTCATAATTTTAAATACCTGAACCTGATGCTAATAACCTTCTGTTTTTCTGCTTGCCTTCTTGATCGTTGTTGCACTTTGTAAACACTGCCCAAAACCTAGTTCCTCCCTGCCAACTAGGTAACTTCCTAGCTCCAGGATATCATATGGATATCCTGGCCCCCTTTCCCAAAACCTCCAGCAACCTCGGTGCCTGACTGATACAATCCCACCCCAAAAATTTCACTTCTCTCTGCAAATCCCAGAGCTCCCAAAATCCATCCCCAACCTCCCATAGAATGACCTCCCGTCAACCTCCTTCCCCTCCATATTCCTCCTTCACCGACTCCCCACCTCATTTACTCCCTACCTAACCCATTTATTACCTTCTTATCCTTTCCCGTTAATGCCCCTTATCCCCTTTATTTAATATCTTATCCCTTGTAGTTAATATGTTATCCCTTATCGGGTATGCAACTTAATTTAATAATATAATTTATTATCCTCCTTTTATTTATTTACCTTATTAATTAATGAGTTAATTAATACTTAAATTAATTATTGACAATCATGAATAACTAATTAATAATAATAAATTATTTAATGATATTTTAAGAAATAATTTTTGTTTAGCTAATCTTTTAGGATAGTTAGATTATTAATTTAATTATAATTAATAATCATAGACATCTATTTAAGCAGGGTCGTTACAGAACTCCTCTTGCACTAGATCCAACCACAGTCATTCCCAATCCGACAATTTTTCCCTTCCATTGACAGAGTCTTGATAGCTGTGCCAACTCTTAGGAAGCCCTAGGAGCGCCAAGCTCACCAAATCATCAACAGCGACTGTTATTCCCACACTTCCAAGCTCATCTTGACATTGGACAAACTTTGTTAGATATTTTGGAATGGTGTCGCCTTTCTCCATCTTGATCTTCCTGAGTTTATCTTTGAGCACCAATTTCCTATGGTCGCTACTGTTTTGGAACAGATCTGTCAAAACCTTCTACATTGCATATGGTGTGGTTTTCCCATGGAGACTTGAGACAATGTGGTCTCGTACTCCCTCCAACAGAATCCTCCTTGCCTTTGCTACCTTCTTTTTCCATGCATCAAGATTTGCAGTGTCTGTCGCATCCGGCTTAGGAACATCTGCATCAATGTAACCCTTCAAGCCATTGTCTTCGAGCACTGCCTCCATCCTGTCCTTCCAAGCAATGTAGTTAGAGCTGCCCTCGAGTGCATACTCCAACCTCAAGCCATTGAAAGACATTTCAATCTTGAATGAAGTGTCGCACCAAGAAAATCTTGCAAATTCGAATGTTATCCAACCCAAAACTCAACTCCTGCACTTTCCTCTTTCCCTGGGAGGTTCGCACCCCACCTGAGAGAAACCTAAGGGAAGTTCGCACCCTACCTGTGTGTAGCCTGCGAACTTTCCTGGGAAGTTCGCACCCTGCTCCACTGTAGCCTGCGAGAATGCTCAAGAAGTTTTCACCCTTCTCCACTGTTAGTGTGAGGGAAGTTCGCACCCTACTAGTGTATTTGCCTGCGAGAATGCCAATGAAGTTCACACCCTGCCTTTTTCTAGGGTGCGAGAATTACTGTTCTTGAAAACACCTGAAGTTTTCAGTAGTAGAGTTCGCACCCAGCTAGAGACGGGACCTGCAAGAATGAAATTATGTTTGCACCTCACTTCCGTAGCTCCGTGGCCTCCGTGGCTCTGATACCATGTAGAAATTTCGATACAAATTAATGTATTCCTGTGATTCTCCTGATCTAACAATTTCTGCCACTTGTTAAATACAGAATCCCTTCTACTATTATTATTGCGGAAGCAATTAAACCACGATCACAACCACAATGCACAAAGTGAAATATCAATAACACACAACACATAAGTTTTACCGGGAAAGTGTAAAGATAAAAAACCCACTATCATATATTATGTATATCATGAATCATGAAACAATCTCATACAAAACTCTAATCCAAGAGCTCTCAGTACAATACAATCGTCTCACATTGTCATACACAATAGCAAATACATGTGCCAATTTCCGTGTCCAGACAGCCTGACTCCTCTACACAATCTCTGCAATCCGAATTCTCACAATGAATTGAATGAATACAATTGCCTAGTTTGCACATGCTCATAAGCATATCCAATGCACGTGTGAATAAATCACAACTGATAGCCAACTGTCCCTTTCACCTGTTATCTCAACTAGATCTCCAATGGATTTGCATGCATGTAGTTAACCGTGACGAATCTTCAGTTGCATGTGAGTTAACTGATTAACTGAACTCTCACTAGTGCATGTTTAGTTACAACTAGTACAACTGATCTTAACTCACTTAACTACACTTATAATTCTGTTACAAATCCAAATCACTCAGTTATGAATGAGATAATAGATTAATATTTATTTTCTAATTTAATTAAGGGAAAAATAAATTAGACACATGTTTCTTGTTGACTTTTCAACAACATGCACCGGATGGAATAGTGCACAATAAATACTCTCTGAATATTAGCCAATAATGGAGATTACTGACAAATACAAGGAATCCACCAATGGGGTCAAATGGAAACCAAGGTACCACATGTATCCCTATGTGTGATGATTTTTGTTGATGTAGAACACAAGGGAAACTACTCAGTTAGCGACCAATGATGGTTTTCCATCTTCTAAGTGCAAGGTCACCTATCAATAACAGAAATAGGCCTAGGGTGAAACTTTAGATCATAGTCTTAGAGCGATGTGTCAGAGCCGATAAGAGCAGACCCACTAGCAAGAATTCAATGGAGACCTTTTATACTAGCACGAGTAAGAGATATATATACTTGTGATAATGAGATGTACTTGACGGACTCGGGAAGGACAACTTGAAAGGTCAGAGACTTACTACAAAATGGTCGACTCAGGCTGAAACTTCCCTTGAAAAAAAGCATGAAACATTATGTGACTTAGGTAGCATGACCATAAGTTGGGATATATTTGAGATACATAAGGAATCTACAAATGCTCCATATGGTTGGAAGAATAACCAACCTCGGGAGATTGTATTCCACAACAAGAAAGAGTCTTTTAAAGCCATACTACACCCAAAATACTGAGATATTGACTCAATATTGTGCTTTGTTAAAGGGAGACAAGATTGTTTCCAACAAAAGAGATAGACACTTTCCCCCCTTATTTTTATTTATTTATTTATTTTTCTTTTTCATGTTATTAAATCCTAAAAAGGAATAAAAGAGTGCTATAGTACAGTGGAGGAAATGAGTGTTGCGGGAAAGAAAACTAGTTACAAAGCGTAAGGAACATACCTATGTTCAATGCAAGGAAGCATGTTAAGGATAATGACACTCAAGGAATGTTTCCTCCCTGGTTAAGGTGTCGAGTCGCAAAGGCATAAAATGCAAGGCTGGAAATTAATAGGAATGGATAAGCAATTGGTTCAACAAGAACAAGTTTAAGTCAAAATTAGTCCTAAACGTGTGAGCGGTTAATATGCAATGCAATTACAACTCAACAAATTTTGGAAGCCGTCAAAGGTGAGTTATCCATAAAAATATTGAGAGAAAGTCATGAGGCTTTGATGCAAATACATGGAGGGACTAAATAGGGCTTCCAAGCCTACAAGAAGACTGCAACATAGGTGTCAAAAATGCTAGTGAAGTACTAACTAGGACACCCATGGAGAGGTAAGCTCTACCATCTGTAAGAGACACCTTTAAGAATCTTGAAGGTATGATGCCATAAACAGATGGGGTGGACCTTATGGAAGATATGTGAGTGATACAGATAAATGCATTGTGCAAGCATAATAGAACCTACTCTATATACCAGTAATGGAAACAATACTTGCTGAAGAATCTGAAAAAGGTGTTGATATAAGTAGTAACATATGTTGGTGGGAGTCCCATAGGTGAAAGGCTATCAAAATATTGAGAAGAATATATGCAACTTCAACGCAGAGTTGTGGAAGGACTAAATATGACTCCCAATACTAATAGAAAACTTGCAGCATGGGAGCCAAAATGCAAAGGGGGTCTAAGCTAGGACACTCATGGAAGATAGGCTCTACCACGTGAATTACAACACTTCTAAACAACAATGAAGGTTATGTGTTGCAACCCAGTGGGGTTGATCCTAAGGAAAAATGAAATAGGAAATGGATAACACAAAAATATATGAAGGGGAAAATCTAACCTATATGCCAGTTTTGAGATCATTACCTGTTAGAACATATCGACATGGAAGAAAAGTACCAAAGAAAATATCTCCAAATTCCAAAGAAGAAGAGTCTACTTGAACACTAGGAACACACAAAGGGGAAAATTAAGATGAAATCAAACTAGGATGATGATTATCAGATGAAAGTTTATCAATAATGACAATGCTTCTGTTGTGATGGAAATTCATCACACGAAAGATCATAGACACCACAACCTTCATGGCATAAACATAATCATGCCCAAGAAGCGTATTAAAGTATAAAGGGCTTGAAACCACCAATAGATCAACCATAACAATATTACTAGCTAATGTGATAGGAAATTGAGGAAGAATCCCCATACATTCCCTAGGTTTTCTGTCAAAACCCAATAAGTCACTAGTAGATAACAAAAGCTTGGGAGAACCCAACTCTTTCCAATCCAAGGAGGATAAAATACTTGCAGAGGATCCTTCATGTATAATACATCGACGAATTCCTTTCAACATAGGTTTAACCATAACCATTATCTGGAAAGGTGCAAAAGAAGGAAGACAATATTCCACAAGATTATTCCAATTAAAGGAAACCATCCTAGGACTTGGAGGGATCATACTCGAAGAGAGTGGAATGCCCCCTTGTTCAAAAGGTACTAAACTAGAAATTCTAAAGACGTAGTCAAAAGATGCATTACTCCTAGAAATAAGAGTGGGATCGGTTGAAGATTGCATCGGTGAGATCACCTCCTTAGACTCGTCACTCTCCGATTGAAAAGTGGGGTCAGCCGAAGATTGCATCGAAACGACCACTTCCTCAACCACTGGTTGAATAGGATGCGAGACAACATGGTCAAGAGATGCATCAACCCCCAAAACAAGAGTGGTGTCGAATGAATATTGCATCGTTATGAACACTTCATCAAGCAATGCTTGAAAATATTGTTGGGAAACCAAAGATGACTCTAAACTAGAAGGGCCTTCAGACAAGGACCACACTCTTCGTACCATGGCAGTAGTGAGGCACAAATGAGTAAGGTGATCTCCTTTGCAAATATTACAAAGGAACTTGGGCTTACATCCTATACATCTAGGTTTCACAACAGTATCAATTCCCCCAACATGACCTGCATTGGTTGGTGGGTTTCTCCCAACATGACTTGCAGTGGCTGGTGGGTTTCCCCCAGCATGACTTGTAGTGACTAGGTGCTGATCTCCAACATGACTTGTAGAGATTGGTGACATTTGTCCAATATGACTAGAAATGACTAGACTTTCACTCCTAGCATGACTCGTAGAGGTCGGTTGCTTTTCCTCAACATCACTACTGCATTTGGGTCAAATTTCGACGACGCGTTCGACGCAATTGCCATTTTCTATTTTCGGAAGACCGACAAACCTCAGACCCCCTCAAACGTCGTTTCACATGACGTCGTTTTTCCGCCGACCACATTTTCATCTCTATTGCGACGTTTCAAACGTGGCAAGAGAGACGTTGCAAACGTGGCAAGACCGATGTTTCAAATGTGGCAAGAGAGACGTTGCAAACGTTGCAAGACCGACGTTTCAAAGGTGGCAAGAGAGACGTCTGAAACGTGGCAATAGAGACATCCATAACGTGGCAAGACCGACGTCTGGAACGTGGCAAGAGCGACATCTTAAACATGGCAAGAGAGACGTCTGAAACGTGGCAATAGAGACATCTAGAACGTGGCAAGAGAGACGTCTGGAACGTGGCAAGAGCGACGTCTTAAACGTGGCAAGAGAGACGTCTTGAACGTGGAAAGACCAACGTCTTGAAGGTGGCAAGAGAGATGTCTAAAACATGGGAAGAGAGACGTCAGGAACGTGGCAAGAGAGATGTCAGGAACGTGGCAAGAGAGATGTCTTATATGTGGCAATAGAGACATCTAGAACGTGGCAAGACCGACGTCTTGAAGGTGGCAAGAGAGACGTGTAGAACGTGGGAAGAGTGATGTTAAGAGGTATCATCTCTGACGTGATTGCTATGGGAGCGACACTCCAAGATGTCGCAATAGCGACCTTCTTGTAGGTATTTAAAAAAAAAATACAATATCAGTACTAAGAGGGACAGGTACATTAACCTTTGCTAAGATACTAGCCATATCAATATTTAAATCTATATCATCGGTCTATATTTAAGAGACTCAGATTTTTTTATTAACAATTTATCCTCTTAGTTTATGTATCCATTAGATACAATGTTCTTAACACTTTCATATCTCTGTAGTCACTAGGTGGCATTGGTTCTTTTATTTCAATCTTAAATAATGACATAAGATTTTTTTGATAATATTTAGATAAGACTATAACAATTGATTGTAATTCCATGGTTGCTGGTGTGCAGAGATGTTTTTTGGGGTCTATAATTTATGAGTCAAAGAGAGAGAATAGTCTCTATTAGAGACATCTGATGTTG
>ML777372.1:1074110-1100707 GCA_009831015.1 Picea engelmannii | reverse complement strand
TGGCAGATGCACTCTCAAGAAAGGATGAAGATGTTGAGGCCTTTCTCTATGCTATCTCGATCATCCAACCCGATTGGATAATAGAAGCAAGGGATGAATGGAAGAATGACAAAAAGGTGTGGACTCTCATTCAAAGGTTGCAGTGGGATTCCAGTGCATCAGATTTATTTACATGGAAAAATGATTCACTATGGTACAAACATCGCTTATATTTATGTAAGAACTCCCAACTCAAGCAAAAGGTACTATTGGAATTGCACACCTCTCCAGTAGGAGGGCACTTAGGATTTTTGAAAACCTACCATAGGGTCAAGAAGGATTTTTTTTGGGATGGCCTTAAAACTGATGTTCAAAGGTTTGTGGCAAAATGTGTGGTTTGCCAACAAAATAAGGTGGAAACAATTGAGACCCCGGGTCTTTTACAACCATTAGCCATCCCAAGTCAGCACTGGGAGGAGGTTTCAATGGACTTCATCACAGGGTTACCAAAGTCTGAAGGAAAGAGTGTCATCATGGTGATTGTTGATAGACTGACCAAGTACACACACTTTTGTGTACTCTCTCATCCCTTCAAAGCTAGTACAGTTGCCACCGCATTCATGGAGATAGTTCAAAAGATACATGGCAGCCCAAAGATTATTGTAAGTGATGGAGATCCCATCTTCACTGGACATTTTTGGACATAATTATTTTCTTGTTTGGGTACTCAATTGGCCCATAGATCATCCTATCATCCTCAATCTGATGGACAAACCGAAATAGTGAACAAATGTCTGGAAGGCTACCTTCGTTGCTTTGTCTATGATAAACAAACACAATGGTTCAAATGGTTACCCTTGGCAGAATGGTGGTATAACACTTCCTTTCATACTGCAACAAAAATGACACCATTTATGGCAGTCTATGGATACCACCCTCCTTCCATCACTTCTACTCTAAAAGAAAAGTCTAAGGTTCAAGAAGTGGAAGATCACATCGAGCATCAACAACAAGTTCTCCAAATCTTAAAGGATAACCTGACCATGGCACAAAATCGCAGAAACAACAAGCAGATCAACATCATAGTGAAATAAGTTTTGAAGTAGGGGATTGGGTGTTTTTAATACTACAACCATACAAACAGATGTCCCTCAAGCAAGCCAAGAAGGATAATAAATTATCACCAAAGTACTATGGCCATTATAAGGTGTTGCAAAGGATTGGTACTATGGCATACAAATTGGAAATGCCTGCATCTTCACGAGTACACCCAGTTTTCCATGTTTCATGCTTAAATAAGGTTATAGGTGACAAGATCCCAGTTCAAACTATATTTCCAGAACTTGATGAAGAAGGAAAAATCATATTGGATCCTGAAGCCATCACTGACACAAGAATTCACCAGCTGAGGAATAGATCCATTTCAGAGTATCTCATTAAATGGAGGAAACTACCGTCTAAAGATTCCACTTGGGAAGATGAGTCTTTTATACAGAAGCATCCAGAGTTACTCAAGCGTTGCGGACAATAGTTGTCTCAAGGGGAGGGGCATGTTAAGCCCTAATATTGGCTCATGTTAATCCCTAAGATGAGTCTTTTATACATTAGTAATGCTATTTTATTTATGTCGACTTTATTCCATTAGTTGTAATTATACCTCCTAGTCTCCTATATATATACCAAGGAGAGATTTTCATTTGGAGTCATCTTGTACTTGAACATTTATGTGGGGTAAAAGGAGGTTGCCCCCTCGAAGAGGCTTATTATCTGAAATTCTCTCTTTTTCAAGGCGTTGAGTAATGATTCTGGGGTTTTTCTATGCTATATTGATATTTGGTTCTTAACACTGTAGGATACACAATTTTTTAAAATGAAAATTATTTCGCTTTAAAATGCAAGCAAAAGGTAAGCCAAGAACACTAGAAAACTGAGAGTAAGATATTTTATGTGACTTAGAAGTTTTCAAGGACTTGAGAAAGAAAAAAGCAACAAGAAAGACACCCAGGAGGCTCAGCCAAAACTAAACAACCTGCAACCAACACCTTCCAGGTCAGAGAGAGGTTTTTAAAAAACCAAAATATTACACAGGTATGCGACTATGTATATTAGGATTCACAGATATCTGTGGGTCATACAATAGCAACTCATGGATGTCTGCGGGTTATAAAGGAGAAACTTGTGGATGGTCTGAGAATTTTAGAAAAACTAAAAAGACACTCCAGAATGGGGGCTTCCAAAAACTTGATAAAAGTTTATAAAAGGATAATTATTTATAAATCAAATCCAAAAAACACATTAAATCACAACAACAAGAGAAAAACATGAAACCCTAAGATTGACCCAGACTAGAAACAAGTCCCCAGTATGGTTGCCAATTCTGTTATGGGAGTTTTCCTCCGTGACTTTGGGTCATGTCAAAACAAAAATTGACCAAGTAAAAGATAGAAACCTAACCTACACACAAGACTTGTAATGAAATAACTACTTTATCCGAGAGGGAAGAAAGTTTCACACCTTGTATCCTTACATTTGGTGTTGTTCCCCACTCTCGACCCTGGTACTGCTCTTGACTCCTGCTTGAGTTAACCTGTAAAGTATTATCAATAAAGTGTTGCAACAAGGTAGTTGTAGCATAAAATCATACAAGTAACTGGTAGATATATTCACATATGATAAGTAATTAGACATACATAAACAAATTGAATCAATACTACACAAGTATGGGGAAAAAATAATTCTTTATTAACAATGGTAAAATGAAGTGGTTATAACCTGACTCCAACCGTTGGCAATGCCTCGAAGCCAACCACCCATTTTCCTCCAAAAGTTACTTCAAGCATCACTCACCAAGATTTCCCTTCCTTGGATGATGCAATAAGGATAGGAACACACCTTATGGTGATATAATGAAAAGGAAGGAATGTTGGAACAAGGGTTCTAGTGCAAGGGAATGCTACTTAGAGGATGAAAGGGAATAGGGAGACTTGCAATTTATACATCATAACTTTATGCCTAGGTTTTTCTCCTCATCCATTCCCCCAAAGGTGCCTTTATACCATCCTTAAGAGTTTAAGGAGGTTGAATTCTATTGAGTATGGGCACGGGGAGGTTGGGAAACAAGCCCAAACAAAATCCCCTCCTGAAAATAAGGAAACATTTTATTTTTCAACTTTTTTTAGCGAATCCGCAAGTTATCAACTAGCAAGGTGCGGATCTCTTCGTGTTGCACAAAGGTGACGCACAGATATAAGAAAAAACATTGTTTTTTAAGCGAATTTGATGAGAAAACTTGGGATTTATACTTGCAATTCAGGAGCAAGGGCTAAGCCATCTCACAATGCAAATGGTGTGGAAAATTGTGGTATAACAATATTGCTTATGATATATTGAATGCAAATTATATATTGTTGATAAATTTAATGTTCACATGTTCTAATAAGAAACGATAAAAAGTGCTCAATACTGATTCACCCCCCCTCTTAGTATTGGTGAATATTCCAACAATTGGTATAAGAGCAGGTTCCTTCAAGAAAATAATCTAAACACTAGAAGGTATATCATGGATTACACAGATAATGGAACGTTAACGTTCGTGAAGTGAACATAAAATGGAACACCAATGTTTGATGGTCAGAACGGTCTGAAATATGAGATATGGAACACATTAATGAAAACATTTTTATAGGAACAAGGGTATGATGTTTGGAAATTAGTTGTTATAGGATACATCGCTTCAAAGAAACCAAATATTGCAGCCAAGAAGGAATTGAAGAGAAACAAGACAATAGCAATGGATTTGATCTTGGAAGGATTACCTAATCTGGTAAACGACAAAGTGGGAAAATGTTCATCAACCAAAGAACTGTGGGATAAGCTACATAATCTCTATTCCAAGGGATTTCATGACATCACAGAGCCAAAGCATATTAAAGAAGATTTGAGGAAAAAACGAGAAGAAATATGCTCATCATTTCAGACATATTCAGAAGAAGAAGATTGTGAAGAAGGCATAGTGGATTTTGAGGCTTAACTAATCAGTGGTTTAAGTGAGCTAAATAAAGAAAGAATGGAAAACAAGTCCCTCAAGGAAGAATTGATCAAGATAAAGGAAGGTTCTGGAGAATTCAGGAAGGTTGTCATGAATCCAAAATCTCAACTAGACGAAGCCAAAATGATTGAAGAAACTCTCAAAGATCAGTTGAAAGAGAAACAATGTTTGGAAGAAGCAATAATATCACAAAGAAAGGAAGCAGCGAAGAGAGAAGAAATTTTGAAAAGTCATCTTAAGGAAAGATCTGAGGACTTAAACAAGATTGAAGCATAATTTGGTCAACAAGAAAGAAGACTTGAAGAATAAATCATCACATTGACGAACCAACTTGAAGAAGCAAAGAGAACGTAATAAGTTATGAATATCCATATGATGAAGAAAGAAGAATATTGTGAGAAGATTGAAGAAGAAGTTGTCACTTTAAGAGTTAAATTTGTCAAGATCAACAATAATGTTGAAAAGAGAGGTAACTCCATACCACCAATAAAGAAATTTGAAGAGAAATGTTATAGGTTATTAGAAAGGAAGAATGAAGAGAAGGCTAAGTGTTATGCAGAAATCATCAAAGGCCCCATCAAGAAAGAAGAATGTGAGCCTTCACAGGAGAATATTCCAGAGATGAAGAAGACTCAAGAAGAATATTACAGAAGAGATGGATATCAAATAAGACCTTCCACTTTCAAGTATCAAAGAAGCTTAAATCATTATGAAGGAAACAACATAAGAGAAGATTGTGATTGACCAAGGCATGAATTCAAAAGGACTACATCACAAAGAAGATCATATACTTCAAGTTTTCAAAGTTTGTTTTATGGTTATTGTTTTACTTATAATAAATTTGGACATAAATTTGTATATTGCAGAGCGTATGGAAGAAATTTTCAAGCAAGAAGTGTTTATGTGGCTCCATACAATATTGAATATTACAAATGCCACAAATATGGGCACATAGCATGTGATTGTAGAAGCATGATGGATACTTCCATGAAAGAAAAAACTGATATTAGATGCAAGAAGGTTTGGAAAAGAAATCAGTAACAGGTGAATGAAGAACATGTGAATGAAGAGAAGGTGAATGGCGAACTCCCATAAATCATACTCTCGGGATTTGCAGTAGTACGAGATCGTGACAAGTCTACAAGAAAAAAGAAAGATGTCAAAATTCAGGAAGATGATGAAAAGGAAGATGTCAGAAATCAAAAAGATGATGAATCCATAGGTGAAGAGGAATATTAATCTTCATTAGGGCGACTTCGTCCACCTTTCTGAGCCATTTGGCTTGGAGATTCCTAGTAAATATGAATATTCAAGAGGGGGAGTCTAATAAGAAACTATACATATCAGAGAACTATCTTTCGAGTAGTCTGAAGTGTTTGCATATTTTGGGAAGGAAGTTTCAGAGTGGTTTGATGACAAAAGTGTAGAATGTCTTGTGAAAGTTTGATTGTTTGAGGCGCAACTTTTGGAACACATTCCCATGTAGGTATCAACTATCAGTTACAAAGAATATAATTAGAAAAATTTCCAGGCAGAGGTTCATGATTATATAGAATGTTCCAAACAGTGACATATAGACTCAAGGGTGTGTTAAAAGATAGAGCATATCAATGGACATATTTGATTCATTTTGAAGAGAAGGAATATGTTGTAATCGGTTGTAGCAGTTGGGTCAATATTGTGTTCAATTGAGTAGCAGAATCATAGACAACTTTATGACATATGGACAAAGATGAATTCATGAGACACTTGGAAGGTACATAATACATGAGTCCGAGAAGATGCATAACAATGGATGGAATCAAGACAGGGGAAGAGAAACTGTCAACAAAAGATATATCGTCAGAGGGAAATTTTTGAATGTTGTGGTCATTAATGTCTAAGTACTAAACATGAAAAGCCATGAATATATGAAGTCAAGTAACTTTGAATGCTTTTTATATATGTCAGTGAATTACAAGAGGAGGCACCAATGAAAAAGTATCATCGGAAGGGAGGAAATGAAGCAAGAACAAGAAGCCCCACATTGATCTACACGACATCTTGTAGAGAATTCAAAGGGAGAAAAATTACACATAAGTTCATTGAATATCTATCTAGTGAACACTTGATCTATTGGGGAATTTGAGGTAGTGAGGCTAAGATAGATTTGAGAGAGATGCTTATTCCAGGTTGTTGAAGTGTGAGCAAGGTATGATGATGATGTTGGTACATGTTGAGACACATCTTGATGATAATGGTACATGATAAGGTACATCTTGGTGATGTTATGGTACATTGTTAGAGGAACATCTTTGTGATATCGACATATATTTGAGGCATACACTTGGTATATGGTTTTAGATGTTATATAATTTTGGCATATCTTATGGCACATGGTTTATGGAATGATTGAGACATTTCATGAGTGATATGGTATATGGTCGAGGTACATCTCATGGTACATGGTTTATAGCATATCTTTGGCACCTGATTGAGGTACATTTTGGGATACTTGGATACATGGATTGAGGCATGTACTGGAATATTGATCTGGATTTATGAGAGGAACGAAATGAATAACAGATTGAATACAATAACACAAATATATGAAGAACAACAACAAATATCCAGTGAACAATAACTTCTATTGAATAAACAAAATAGGCTGAAATTGTAAAACTGCAAAACTGAAAACAACTTGCTCGAATGGTGGTAGCTATCTCTTAGAAGATATGTGGCTGCTACGTGCATCCGTCTAAGAATAATGATTACAATGAGGATACAAAGGCCTTTTTAACATTACTCATGAATTCCAAAACCCTAGACATCCAAAAATCTAACCCTAGGAGATGAAACGCCAAAAGTTATGTGGGCCCCGATGGGTAAGTTGGTACCTCAACTTCCTGGAGTCGTAACTTTTGCATACGACCTCTGTTTTAGGAGTGTGGAAGCCCGTTTGAAAGGTATTTTCAAGAAATACACATTATGCCATCAAAATTTGTCTTTGTGTACAGTTTGACAATGGAAATCCAAAAAAACATTGTTTAGGGCCCCAAAACGGCCCTGTAAGTACAAAAAGATGTATTGACATGAAAAATTCCAAAATACACCAGTTGGAATAGGTGGGAAGCCACCAATATCCACCTGGATACTGTGTAGGGATTTAGGATATCCCAAAAAGTGCAGAACCCATAATTATAAAGAAATGTCATCATTACAGATAAACGTGTTGAACTAAAATTGTCAAGAGGAGCTAGCTGGAATAGGTGGGTGGCCACCAATATCCACCTGGATCAGTCCTCCCCCCTTAGGAAGAAATGGTCTACATTGTGTTAAGTGCCCCATCAGGTGAGGAAATTTCTGCTGAATTTGGCTTCGGGTGAGCCACTTTCCTTGGTGCAGGAGCTACCCTGCCTTGACAATCCGATAAAGTTGGATCCTCTGCTGGTGAGTGCCATTGACCTATGTTTCCACTATCTGATCAGGGGATGCATGTTCCATGTAGTCAGGGTTGAGATCTATTGGTGTCAACTATTCCACGATCTTTGAGGTGTCCAATAATGGTGGAAAATATGGCCAGAGGAGATCCACATTGAACGCTAGGTGCAAGCCAAGGAAGGGGGGAGTGTTGAGCTCAAAAGAATTGTCACCCACATCCTTGGTGATAGTGTAAGGCCCATAGAGAAGTGGATAGAGATTTCGATGGGGCCTGTAAGATGTTCTTTATGCAAATGTAACCAGACCTTGCCTCCCACCTGAAACTTGTGCAGTACTCAGTGTTGATCATGGCGATACTTGTACTTAGCATTGGCTTTCTCCAAAATCTCATGGATTTGTTGGTGGATGTGATGAATCCTATCAATGAATCTGGTGGCTTTATCAGCCTTAGATTGAGCATGGGAAGATTTTGTTTGTGTGGCTACAAGAGGTAGTGCAACATCCATGAGACCCAAGGGTTGGAATCCCAACCCCACCTGAAATGGGCTATGGCCGATGGAGGTATGGAGAGATCTATTGTAGATTTGATGAAAATAGGGAAGAATCTCATCTCATGTACATGAATGCTTAGAGTTATACATGCGCAGGATGTGAAAAATCATCGGATTGATGACCTCTGTTTATCCATCGGTTTGAGGGTGGAAGGCAGTGGATTTAGTGATCTTGGTGTCCAATAGTGACCAGAGACTCGACCAAAATGTGCTGAGGAACCTGTTGTCTCGATCAAAGATGATGGTTTGCGGTATCCCAAAATGGACCCACACTCGTTCGAAAAGAGTGTGGTAGCATCTATCGTTGTGATGCTCTTCTTGCAGGCCGTGAGAATGACCATCTGCGAAAACTGATCAACCACCACAAATACACAATCATTGCCTTTCTTGGTGGATGGAAGGCCAGACATGTAATCCATCAAGATGGACTCCCAAGGCCTCTTGGGAGTAGGAAGAGGGGTGTATAAGCCTTTCTTCTTGATGGTTGGCTTGGCAATGGCACAGGTAGTGCAAGATTTGATATAATTGTTGACGTCCTATCAAATTTTTGGCCAATAAAAATGTTTTTGTATAATGACCACAGTTTTCTCCACACCAAAATGTCCTACCATTTGACTGTAGTGAGCCTCCCAAATCATCTTTGCACGCTCACTTGCAGGAACAACGGGAGGTCGACTAAGGCAATCAACGACATGATTTGTGCTCCCTATCTTATACTTGATATTGAGATGGAACTGTTGCAGGTATGTGGACCACTTTTGATGGTGGTCATTCTGCAACCTCCCCTATGTATGTATGAACTACAAAGACTTGTGATCAATGTGGATGATTGTCTCCTTTCCTATAATGTAATGTTTCCATTGAAGACAAGATTGCACAACGGGATACATTTCCTTGTCATAGTTGGGGTATTTCCGGACGATGTCTGAGAGTGTCTCACTATGGTATCCTATTGGATGACCATTCTAAGTGAGAAATTCACCTACAACATAGTCGAATGCATCAGTCTCAATCTCAAATGGTTGTTGCAGATCAGGTAAGGAGAGTACTGGAGATTATCACAAGCGATGCTTCAGCTCATCAAATGATTTCTTTTGTGTATTCCCCCATGAAAACGTTTCCCTTCCATTTCCCTTGGTCACTTGGTTGAGAGCCCATGAAATATGTGAGAATCCCAACACAAACCATTGGTAGAAGTTGGAAAGTCCCAAGAAGCTCCAAATCTCAGTTAGTGTGGTGGGGGCTGGTCAGCCATGAATGACTTGGATATTAGTTGGATCCACATGTACCCCATGCTCATCAACAATGTGGCCCAAGTATTGGACCATGTTCATGCCAAAGGAGCATTTTTCCAAGTTGGCATATAGCGTGTGCTTCCGTAGAGTGCTCAAAACCTGTTGAATATGCTGCATGTGCTCCTCCCAAGTTATGTTGAAGATGAGGATGTCATCCAAATATACCGCCACAAAAGAGTTGGTGAAGGGTATCAATACATCATCCATCAACCTAATGAAAGTGGTTGGTTCATTTGTTAAGCCAAAGGGTATGACCAACCATTTGAAGATAACTTCTTTAGATTTGAAAGTTGTCTTCCATACATCAGTTGGTTCGATGGGAACCTGGTGGTAGCCATACTTTAGGTCAATCTTGCTAAAGAAATTTCCCCCTTGATTTGGTCAAGAAGGTCATCCATTTGGGAAATTGGGTACCAGTTCCTGACTATGATTTTTTTTAATGATCTGTAATCAATGCAGAGCTGCCATGTCCCGTCTTTCTTCTACACCAGTACAATCGAGCTTCTACAAGGGGAGGCGTTGGGTCTGATGTGCCCCTTTTGAAGCAGCTCTTGGATATGACGTTTGATTTCATAATTTTCCATCAGCGAAAAATGATAGACTGGTCCATTAGGCAGAGGTGCACCAAGGGTTAGATCAATTGGATGCTTGACTTGGAGTGTGTCAGTAACCCGGTGGGTGAGGAGAATATGTCTCTGTACTCTTCCACGATCTTGTCCACTTACTTTTGTAGCAAAGAGGATTTGTGTAGAGGTCACAGATGTGGTGGTGACCTTCTGCTTATGGTGAGCATAGATCACAAAGAAGATGAACTTCTCGGTCTGTGAAATGACCTTACTGCATTTATTAGAAGAGATTAAAGAAATAGCGGTAGGCGACGCTACCTCTGGTATCCTATACAATTGTCTACCCAAAGTAATAATAACATTGTGGGGTCTAGACTCATACACAACATGTCGCTTCCACAAATATGGTTGTCCTAAAAGAACATCACAAACTTAAAGGGGAGAAATAACACACAATACCTCATCTTTGAAGGGATTTATGTCGTAGGGTACATGACATTGTTGGCTAACGTGATCGATCTTGCAAAGGCGTGACTGGTTTGAGTCCCAACTTATTGTACCTAGATCTTGTCGGGGACATGCACAAAGAAAAATAAATGAAGAGCAGACTACTCTGATACCACTGATTCAGATTTATGAGAGGAATGCAATGAATAACAAACTGAATATAATAACACAGAGAAATAGAGAAAAACAACATATATCTAGTGAACAATAACTTCTATTGAATAAATAAAATAGGCTGAAACTGTAAAACTACATAACTGAAAACAACTTACTCGAGTGGTGGTAGCTATCTCTGAGAAGAGATGTGGTTGCTATGCACATCCTTCTGATCATAATGATTAAAATGAGGCTCCAAAGGTATTTTTAACATTACTCATGAATGCCAAAACCCTAGACATCCAAAAACCTAACCCTAGGAGATGAAACACCAAAAGTTGTGTGGGCCTCGATGGGTAATTTGGTACCTCAACTTCCTGGGGTCGTAAATTTTGCATACGACTTCTTCTTTAGGTGTGTGAAATCCTGTTGGAAAGTTCTTTTCGAGAAATACACATTATGATATCAAACTGTGACTCCGTCTACAGTTTGGCTATGGCAAGAAAAAAAAAACATTGTTTAGGGCCCCAAAACCGTCCTAGAAGTACATAAAGATGTATTGACATGAAAACTTCCAAAATACGCCAGTTGGAATAGGTGGGCGGCCACCAATATCCACCTGGATGCTATGTAGGGATTCAGGATAGCCCCGAAAGTGCAGAACGCACAATTACAAAGAAATGTCATCATTACAGAAAAAACATGTTGAACTAAAACTGTCAAGAGGAGCTAGCTGGAATAGGTAGGTGGATGGCCACCAATATCCACCTAGATCACATATTGGCATGTGTTTGAGGTATATGGTTGGATGAATATCATTGATGTTTTGGCACATGGTTGAGACACATATCTTGATGATGGTATGATACATGTTGAATCATAGATTGGTGATGTTGGCACATGCTAGAGGCATATTTTTTGTTTATTGTTAGATGTACATCTTGGTGATGTTAGGCATACAGTTTGAGAGATGATATTGTGATCTTGGAATGAATTATATGTGGTTATTATTTTGATCAAGATATGATGATGATGCAATATCAGTGACAGTGACAAGTTGATGTGATAGTGACAGGTTCAGTGACAATGGCAGGGACTGTATCAGTGGTAGTGATAGGTTGAGTCTACACTTATATTTCAGGGAGGCAGGATGGGGCAAGGAAAGGGGGTCATAACCTCCTTCTAGTTGGTGTTGAAGAATGCAGGGAGTTGGAGCTTCCTTCAGGTTGGAACCTATAAATTAGGGGGTCCTAGCCTACTTCTGGTTGGAGCTGAAGAACACGGGGAGTCGTAGCTTCCTTCAGGTTGGAGCCTCCTTCAAGTTGTAGCTGAAGAATTCATGGAGTTGTAGCTTCCTTCAGGTTGGAGCCTCCTTCTAGTTGGTGTTGGATAATTTGGAAGGCGATGCTTCCTATGAATGTATTCTTTGATATATAAACAAATAAATGAATGGTTTTCTCCCATTTGGGTTTCCACCTAAATTCTGGTGTACTGTGTATATGTGGTTATTTGTTATTCATTGTTGATTGATATTGCTTATGATATATTGAATGTAAATGATATACTTCTGATAAATTTAATGTTCACATGTTCTGATAAAGAAATGGTAAAAATTGCTCAATACTGATTCACCCCCCCCCACGCTCTCAGTATTGGTGAATATTCGAACAATATGATGGGGATGTGTCTAGGCTCAAACTTTACACAAATGATAAGGATTGAAAATCTAAATGTGTGATGTGACACACAATTCAAAATTCATATATAAGTTGCAACTTGAATATAAACAACACATGATAAGATGGGACTAATTATTATTGAAAATTTATGTACAAGTATATTTAATATAATATAAATGGGTCATTGAAAAACTAGACCTTCTTTTTAAGTTTGAAAATATTTACTTTCCTTCACAAATAATAAGTAAATTTAAAACTTAATTTTTTTTTAAGGATGATTGATAAATTACACCTCTAGGACATGTTTAGAGGTTGAACCCTTGTGGAAGGGCAAGACAAATTCAATTTTGACATTAAGGGACTCCCATTTTCCCATAATCATTTCACTTTTGAAGACATCGTAAAAAACTTAGCATAATTATTGGCAAAGATACATACATTGGTGGTCAAAATATTTGGCATAAGAAAATTAGACGAGAAACTTTATATCCCTTTGGAAGATGTGATCCGAAACTTTTGATGTTTTTTAGGATGTGTCTCGATGTTCTATGTTTTTTATTTTTTTTGGTGACTATCATCGGAATCTGACGACGTGATTGTTGGAAAAATCACAATTTTACAATGCTCAAATCATGTTTTTGGATGCATAAATTGATTCAATGCCCTCAATAATCTCTTGGGCACCCATTATATGCAATCTCAACCATTAAAATATACAATTCTAACTATTTTTTAAATTTCTGACAAAGTCTTCTTCTTTATTAGCTTCAGTTAATCAGGTTACAGGCACAGAGCCATCCAAATCCCTCTTTGCATAGGACAAAAGATCTGCACAACTCGCTAAATCCTTCTTCCTTGCGCTAAAAGCATAGAGCCTTCTACATTATCCTGCACTTAGCCTTTTATAGTATGCACAAAGCATTTACAATCATTACCAGCACTTAGCACAACTTGCAACTCGTCGATCACATAGATTGCACACTACCGTCCTCTACTTACTTCGCCTATATATCTATTTATACATACAAAAGTGGGCCTAAGAGTGGGTAAACCCACAGGCCGACATCCCTTTACCCTTTACATTATCCCCCAAAACCCAAAAAGGACCCAAAAAGGGGTCTAGCTTCCACGATCTCCACTTCGCGTTGTGCTCCATCTTTGACAGGTTGTCGAAGTCCCAAAAACGGTCAAATATGACCAAGTGTTCCTCAAAACTTGGTCAAGGGCCAACAGGTCCCCAACACTCACCTGTGACTCGTCCTGAGTCACTCAGGTCTGGGTAAATTTGCCTCAAAGGTCTCGATCTTGGCTCGAGCTGCTTCGACTTGTCTCTGTGCTACTACTTCTTGCTCAACGAATTCCTGAACAACCACTTCGTTGATAGGTCCTTCTAGTTGTTGCTCGAATGTAACAACTACTTGTTCTAGTAGTGTTCCTTGGTCTTCAATTTCTTCAAACAATAGATAGGTCGCCTCCTGGCTCGACTGGAGTTTCTGGGTGACTTCCATCACTCTGTTTTGTGTGGTAAGAACGAGTTGTTGGGAAGTGCGTTGTTCTTGGGATCTCTTCATCTTCTCGATGGGTGACATGAGCTTGAGTTGCGCCTGTACTATATCTGCATGTTTCTTTGCTTCCTGGAGTTGGGACTCCAGTTTCTTCAACTCTGGGTCTTCAGATAGTTGCTCATATATCTGCGCGCTTCTGCCACTTAGCTGTTTGCATTCTGCAACAAGTGTTTTAATCCTCTCGACTGTGCTCTGAGCATTCAATTCTCATTGGTCGTGCACTTCTTGTGGAGTCTGTGGTATGGTC
Source organism: Picea engelmannii (assembly GCA_009831015.1). NCBI lineage: Eukaryota > Viridiplantae > Streptophyta > Pinopsida > Pinales > Pinaceae > Picea > Picea engelmannii. The sequence goes on along the minus strand of ML777372.1, from coordinate 1,086,754 downwards.
TAAAGCTCTAATTCCACGATTATTTGTTGAAGTTGCTGAATAACTTTAGCCAGCTTCATCACTTGGCACTCTATGGGATCTTCGGCCTTCTTCTCTAAGCTGGTCACAAAGAAAAATGCTCTGTTGACTGCTTCTTCAATTCCTATCTGCTTCGCGAGCAACTTCTCTTTCTCTTTTTGGATCTTCTCTCTGTCTTCTTCAAATTTCGCTTGAAGAGTGTCCTTCTCTTGTTGCGCAGCTTAGCGTTGCTCAATAATTTCCTCCTGTTCTTGCTTTAGGGCCTGGGTGGCCTGCTTTGTTTCTTCCTATGCTTTCCAAAGGCGTACTTCGATAGTGTCAGGAATCTTGTGGAGTTGAACTGGTTCATCTCCTTCTTTGGATGTTCCTTCCAGCAGGGGCACAGTGGAGGCTACACGACTAGATTGAAGTGCTTGTTGTACTCCTTGGAGCGCAATCTCAATTTGGCTATACATTTGCTCCTGCTTCACCTCCTACTTCTCTATTATTTACTTTGAAGCATCATTGACTGCTGCAATAATGAAATCAAAGTCATCCAACGTAAGGGTAGTTCGCATCTTGGTTACAGGGGTTCTTGTTTCTTTCTGGAGGAAGATTTCAGAGGTGAGACCTTCCCTTTCTTCGATGAGTCTTCTTCGTCCCTAGGTGGTGGTACTTCGACTTTCTGTTGTTCAGTTTCTTCACCTTCTTCATCATCACCTTCTTCATCTAGTGTAATGGAATCCATCCTTACAGATAGGCTGTCAACATCCTAGACTTCCTCAGTCTTCTTCGTCATCTTTTCTTTCTTTGTCTTACTGGGCCCATGTGTATCTTGCACAGTTTCAGGGCTGTCGATATCAGACATTTCTGTGGGGTCTGCTAAAACAAGGAGGTCCACCGACCATTCCTTGGTGATCTCTTCCAGGTATTCTTCTGTCAGCTTATAATAGGACTAAAGTTGTTCATTGTGCTCATTTGTGCGTTTTGTAATATATATGAAGTGGCGGTCCGCGCTGAACTTCATCAAGGGTTGAAACCAGTGTAAAGTATTCGGGGTCATGCGTGGCTCGGACTGGATGGAAAGTTTCAACTGGTTATAGTAGGTATGGAAGATGACATTTCACTGCAATTGTCTGCTCATGTCACAGGAATACCATAGCGTGCAGAACTTTGCAGGAAGTGGCTCGAAGGGGTCAATGTCTGGGAAGGTTGCACCTTCTAGTAGCTCCCATGCAACGAAAGCTATAAGTATCAGGAGCCAGCTAAAATGAATTCATGCCCCTGATCCTGGGCTTCTCTGCAGTGAATCTCCAGTTGATTCACCAGGTACTTCGCCCAGTTCATTTGTAGTCCCTCTGCACACTTTCTTGCGAGGTCAACTACGAAGCTAGATACTTGTGTTGGTCATTTCTTGTGTACCAACTTCCCTGCGATTAGTTGACATGCGAGGTGCACTGCGCCACTTTAAATAGAATCTACCTTGTAGCCTTGCGCTCCTTTCTCAACATCACCATAGGCTTCTTTCATCTTCTACGTAAGAGCATGGTTTTGCGGTCTTTCCTGGATAGTACTCATAGGGATCAGGGCCCTGCATGCTGAGTCCGGTGATCTGATTAATCAACACTGCATCGACTATTATTCGATAGTTTAACCATAGATATCCTCCATGGTAACTTTCTAGTAGTAGCTTCACACAAGCATTCATCTCCTGGTGTTTTCCGAAGTGTGGTATCTTCATAATTTTTAGCAGAGTAGACTGCGCGAGGTTCATCGTCCATTTTTGAGGGACAATATTTGAATTCTTTCCCTTGGTTCTAGTTAGGTACTTGTATGGGGCAAGCATGTTGTAAAATTTATGATCTCCTAAGTTGAAATCACTGAACTTCAGGGCAGCGAGCCTGTCCTGGTCGGCACGAACTACGCGCACCCCTTTCGGTAGGTACGTAGTGATCAAGGTATAGTCAAACTCACGAGGTACACTATCATGGTTTATGTCGCCACTCAGAGGGGGTTTATAGGCAGGCAAATTCTCGGGAGCAGCTTGGCATTGACAAGGTCGTCTCTGTTTTTAGTACGCTTCTCGACAGCTGTCCGGGATGAACTAGCATGCGCAGTGGATGGGGAGGCTGCTAGTCCCCTCGAGGATGATGCTTGTACTCATGTGGATATCCCTCACTCTGACATGACTCTTTCGGCTTGGAGGCTAGTGAGTACCTCTCTTACATATTCTTCAGTTGCACTAAACTCGTCGAATATAAATGCTTAGGATGAATATCTCGGGCTCTCAAAGTAGCGTAGGTGATGCAACAAGGTGAATATCAAGAGTGAAGAAAGCACTATTCACATTTCCTGTAGTCTATGAGCTCAAATTCACAATTAGCAAAAGTGTCTTCTGTGCATGGTGCGACAAGCTAAATAAGAAATTCGGTAACGGTCTGTTTGCAATGGGTATGAAGCTTCTATAAACGTTGATCCATCCATTATGGTGAGGTCCAATGGTTTGGAGGTGGTCCTTTAATGCTTTTCTTCCTGTTCAGAGTGAAAGTCAAACTGGTATATCAGTCCAATAGCTAGATTGCTTCGCTATGGCGAAGTGCCATAGGTCGTTGTTCTGATATCTCAGTGAAGCTCAATTCCTGCGGTTTTTCCTTCTGCAAAGTTTCCTCTGGAATCTTCTGTAACTTTTCGATCTTGTCTCTCTTCTTACTTAGCTTCCTAGCCTTCTTCCCAGTGAGCTTCATCTCGGTCATCCTTTTTCCATTCTGATTCTTATCTTCTCTCGACATAGTCACTTTGTACTGCTGAGATTCTGTTTTCAAATCCAAGGGTAATACTTCTTCATCATATGGATTAGGTATTTCAGTCTTCTATGGTTCCTCTAATGCTCTTATAGCTTTGACATCCAAGTCCCTGGTGTCCAATAGCTTAGATATGTTCTCTTGTTCTTCCATCAAGTAGGCGATCCTTCTAGTCATAAATTCCATGAGTTCTTGCTTCTTTTGTTCTAGGGCTTCCTTTTCTTCTTTTCTCCGGATTTGGTCTTTTTCAATCCAGACCTTGCTTAACAAAGCTGGAAATGGGGCATGGTCCTCAATAAATTTAATAACTTCGAATTATTCCTCTGTCGAAGTTCCATGGGTACTCATAGCTATCTGGGTAATCCTTCCACATAGGGTTACCATTTTTCCTTTAAACCACCCTATTCTTCCTAGTGAAGGAACCATAGCAAGCCTTCCTAGGGTTTCCCAAGTACTTTCTGTCATAATGTTCATCTGTGTTCCCTCATCCAGAGCACAGTCAATGTCGAAGTCTCCTATTCTTACTTTGATTTTCTCCTTTTCTTTGAAGATCTCTGGCAAACTGGCATCTTTATGTTCATCTAGGGTTTCTTTCATTTTCAGTAACATAATCTCTGATTCTTTCTGGGGTTCTTCTATAATCTTAGTCTCTTGATCTCCTTCAAGGTTTGCTTGTTCCATATTCATCTTTTCAAGTCTACCAATCATTCTAGGGCAATCCAGTACTTCATGATCCATAGCCTTACAACAGTGGCAACTAGGGTTTCTCCTAGGGCATTCCTTAGCAAGATGTCCTGGTCTTCTGCAACTGTAACAAAGAGTTAATCCTCTCTTTCTCTTCAATGATCCCCAACTTTTCTTGTACTGCGTGCTAGGGTCATAATGGCTAGCCTGCAAAAATTTATTTCTAGGATCCTGCATCCATTGGTTAGTCCAAAAATTCTTTCTATGCATAGGTATAACATATCTTTTATTATTCTTATCAGATCTATTCATATCAAACGTTCTTTCATCTAACAATGCCCTAGTTTTCAAGCTAGGAAAAAATCTATCAAGCATACCTAAATCCATACTTTAGAAACAAAAATTTCCACTTATTGAGCAAAAAGTTTCCAGATCAAAAGAATTTTAACTATTCTTACCTTTATCAAAGCACAAATCTTACAGATCTTACCTCTTTAAACATAAATTTTCACACTTTTACTTCTACAGGGCACAAAGCTTCCAGATCTAAGAACTTTTAACTATTCTTACCTTTATCAGAGTACAAAGCGTTCATATATGACTTCTTTTCTTCAGATCTGTCCTTCCTTCTTCGGCACAGAGGTTTTCAGATCAAGTGGATTACTGTGCACTAGGGCACAGGTCCACGCACAGAGCTTCCAAAGTTTTAGGATGAATCTTTGCACAAAGCTTCTTCTTTCTCAGTTCCCAGCAATCATAGTTTCAGGTCTCGGCAATAGAACCATTTGTTGGCACAAGGGGCATACCCAGGGTTCAACGCTACAACAACGCATCAACAAAACCCTAACTACCGGCCCTTTTGGCAACACCTGCAAAGCAGATGAAGTCTCACCCGAGGTAGAGGCAAGGGTGGTTGCAAGACTCAGGTTTCTGCAACCTTAGATGGGACACAGATATGTGATTATAACACTTAGCTAACACTTTAGCATAGATCATTCATCAATATTCAACCCTTATCTCACTTCGCATATAACACAGAGCATCACAATATGTAATTAGATCTAAGATAATTCAACACTTAGCCACAACGAGACAAATTAGATTCGGTAGATCAAGCACTAAGCATCTTACATACTAGATCTAACATTCATTCATATCTCAGAAGCACAAAACATAAATAGATCTATCTAAACACATCAAATCACTTAGCAAAGAAAGAGACAAACACATCAGGTTGAAGCACAGAGCACAACACACAGATTTACCATGGTTCACCCCCACCCCGGGGCTACGTCCACAAAGTCTTCTTCTTTATTAGCTTCAGTTAATCAGGTTACAGGCACAGAGCCATCCAAATCCCTCTTCGCATAGGACAGAAGATCTGCACAGCTCGCTAGATCCTTCTTCCTTGCGCTAAACGCACAGAGCCTTCTACAATATCCTGCACTTAGCCTCTTACAGTATGCACAAAGCATTTACAATCATTACCGGCACTTAGCACAACTTGTAACTCATCGATCACATAGATCGCACACTACTGTCCTCTACTTACTTCGCCTATATATCTATTTATACATACAAAAGTGGGCCTAAGCTTGGGTAAACCCATGGGCCGACATCCCTTTATCCTTTACATTATCCCCCAAAACCCAAAAAGGACCCCAAAAGGGGTATAGCTTCCACGATCTCCGCTTCCCATTGCACTCCATCTTTGAAAGGCTGTCGAAGTCCCAAAAATGGTCAAATATTACCAAGTGTTCCTCAAAACTTGGTCAAGGGCCAACAACAATAAGAAAAGAGTAGGGAAAAGGAGCATGGGAGCCGGAACAAGAAGGTTGGGAGAATTTTGGAGCATGTTGGAGCATTTTGGAGCTAAAGACAGAAGAACTAGGTTGTCAGGCTTAAAGAGTGAACCCTTGTCTAAGTTGCACTATAATTGCAAGTGTTTGTTGTTGTTTTTCCTAGTAGTTTTCCTAGCAGTGAGTTCCCTTGCTTTCCCAGTAGAGAGATTTGTGGTTACCTATGCAAGAGAGACCTCAATAAACAAATGGGACACCCGATGGACTGAGAGCAGTGAAAGGGTACATTCCTTGGGTTGGGAAGGTCAAGAGGAAAAGAGTTGGAGGACATTCGGGATAAATGTAGGAGAATACCAATGGGATGTGTGATATATGAGCTATGAGGGGATTGTGAGAGACACTATTTTCTTTTGGATTCCTAGCCCCATCTCAGAGGTGACTTTTTGTTGAGATTTGGAACAACAATTATATGGTTGGGAGGAACGTCCATCCCAGGAAGCTGGTTGCACAAGTGTTTTAAAAAGATAAGTGTTTATTTGTTTTTCTGAGTTAATTCATGAGCTAATTGTTATGAATTTTTACTTTGTGAATGGGAATGAACTATATGTCGTTGTAATGAGTTAATTAGCCGCATTCACCTTTAATTCATTATGTTGTAGATGCATTAAGATATTGGTATCAGAATGGTTAAATTTGTGTCTAATTCGTAGATGGTAAGCTACAAGATTTTAGTTAGCAGAAAAAATTCATTTTATGTGTTTTCCGCATAGTAATGTTCCCCGGTTAAGATGGAGGGCATTACAATAGACCAACATAATAGTTTTCTTCAAATGTATGGGTTTTCTACATCACCTAGATCCTAAAAGACAACTCGAGTGTCTATGATATAAAGAGCCACCACAACTAGCAATAGAAATTACATATCTCATGGAATGCATAAGTAAAGTCATTTGTTTTCCCCATTCTAAGTGGCCAAGATTAATCGATATTTAATCTATCACTAACAAAAAAAAATGAAATATTCATAAAATGAAACACCACTACCACTACAACTTTAAATCTAGATTTCATAGTAGAATATGAGAATACAATAATAGGGCATACTATAATAATGGAAATTTGTAATAATAGTATATGTAATAAAGAAACAAGAATATGTCTATGAAAAATACTTGAACCACTAAGATAGATTGAACAAGTAAATTTGATTCACAAATCTCAATAAAGAAGATGTTTTTCATTGTCGACAAATCATAGAGTTCGTAACTTGAAGGAAAAGGTTTATACATTGAGATTTAAAATGATGTATGGTTGAAGTCGAAACTATGATGGACCATAGAGTAGCCCCATATATTTAATATAAATAAAGCTTGCTTCTAGTAGCTACCAATATCTTTAACTTCATAGAAGACAAAAGCTACTAATATCTTTGATCTCATGGAATAGGAAAACTACATAGAAATGAATTAGACAACCCATCATAATCATCATTTTTAGCAAAGAAAGGTAATAATGAGAAAGGATAGTGACTAACATGACTATTGTGTGAAAATAACCAGTCTGAGGGTTATGAAATTGACATTTGAAGGGCTAAGTTTAAGGTGAAAAAATCAAAGCAATGCCAAATTTTAATTTGCAAAACTTAGTTGCATGATAACCTAAAGTTTACAAAGAAGTTCCCTAATAGAGGGAGACAACATTGCCTATGGTCCTAATAGATTTCAAACACAACAAACCCCAAAATTCCTCTACCTTTCACTGCATCATTGACCCCAATACATATCCCCATTTCAAATGTTGTTCAAAAGCCCAAAATCTATCAAAACCCTAAACTCATGGTTACAGAGCTTCCTATTTAAAGCCTTGGTCACCATCAATATAAATTTCTCAACTAAAAGTACTGACATAGCCATTTACAAACTTTATTTAGTTGAAAAAACAATACTAATGTGTGCTTAGAACAAAGACTTCTCAATATTGATAATTGAAGGTTTCAGATATTGGAAATATTAAATATTGGATATAAATATACCATGAATTGCTCAATTCTAGAATCACGTGAAGGGTTGTGAGGTGTTACAATCTACGGGAATTTCCATGACATTTGGGCACATCAAGAAGTTAGACTTCAAGGGCTTAAAGTGTAACTTGCTTGTGTTTGAGCTATACAATGCTAGCAGAGGCTAACTGATTGAAGTAGGTTCAAAGGATTTGATATCTTATATCCTTAATTGATTTTCAAAGGAAGATATATTTGCTTGAATAACAAGCACAATTGACCATAAAGAAATATGAATCTAAAAAATGAGTAGAACCATGTGAGATGATTCTCTTGAATATTGTGGAAGAACCCTCTTTCATGCTAAGAACATTAATCTCACTATAGTTAATTTAATGAGGAACCAACTCACTAGACCAATACTTTCGATTGGAAATTCTAATCATAGCCAACAATGATCTCACTTATTATTTCAGAAAATAAAAGCACACATGTCTAACATGAACGATTATCACCCATCTTTCAAGATGACTTTAAAGGTTGGCTTAGATTGCCATCTTATTGCACTTCCACAATTTCAATTCTTTCTTTCTTTCTTCCAAGGAAATCTTACATGATGGAGACTACAACCTCTGAGAGTACATGGTTGCAACTTGCAACTATCTTCTTTAACATCAACTATCCTTTTCTTTTGCAGTTTGAATCTATTCATCACATTCCCAAAATCAATGTTAGGTTGCGGCAACAACGTCCATCAATTTAAATTCGAGAAATGGAGCAGACGTTGTGGCCAAAAACCGTGTGGGGTTCATTGCCGACCAACTTCGGAGATCCACCCGGTGGATGTTTTCTCTAAAGTAGAGGCGTATGGGATGGATTCTTTATATGAAGGGATTCACATTGTTTTCTTCCTTTCCTTATCACCGAGGAAACGTGAACATGAATTTCTGGTTTAATGATAAAGTAGTGAATATCATTACAAAACGATATTTAAGGTTATTTTGATCAACTTGTATTGATAAATTATTTAGTTAATGGATGCAATTTATTATCTAAATTACTATCCATGCAAGTATGGGTAGTAATCTTTCTTGATTGATTATTGTTTGGGTATTTTTATAGAGTTCTCTATTGTGTAGAAATATATCTTTATATAAATAATGTTTTGAATTGTGCTTACATGCACTAAGATTGTACACTTTTAAATAATATCATGATTTTTTTTTAAATATTTTTTATTTTATTTTTACTAAAACGTGAGAACTATGTACTAATTGACTTTCTATTTAGAAGGTCTTTTTTAATATCTTAATATTTCATATTTATATATAAAACACATTTTTAAATTGGATTATTGAAGATTGGGGAGAAAATGGATCACAATTATTGCATGGCTATAGGTGGTTGGGGTTTTGTAGATTAACATTTGGTGATGATGTTCATCAAGTTCAACTTGGACTATAAGAATTGTAGATTTAGCTTCCAAAATTATATTCGATGAGGTCGAGGAGAATGGAACCCTATGTGAGGCATTGTGATCGAGCCATGTAATGTATTAAAATGTAAATCTCAGGAATAAGTCACAAGTGCTCAGAGTCAATATAGCATCAAATTTGGCAATGGGGACATTGACAAGGCATGTGGGTGAAAGGGTCGGTGGATAGGAAACTACTTTCCAATTTATTTGAGAGTGAGTCTATTTAGTTGGTTCTTCAAAATGAAATAGACCTGGCAGATCACAATGTAGTGCCTTATGATATTTTCAACCTGATATGTAAACTATCATGGATATTCCATTGGAACACTTCGTTAGAACATATCTGATAAATAAAACTAAAATCTACACCATGAAGCTTAAATTCCTTTAGATTCCAGAATCTTTAGTTACTAATTTTCTGCTTTTGCATGAAATATTTGAAATGCGAAAAATAGAGAACAAGTAAATAAAATCACACATCATCCACAAAATCACACAAATTTTTTCTCTAGGAAACCCTTATGGGAGGAAACCCAACTAGAAGGTGAGGCTGCTTTGCTCTCTTTTCTCTGGTATGGAAATAATTCAAGTACAAAGGAGAGGGCACTCTCTATGGAGTCCCCTGAGACCTATGGCTTTTTAGGTTTATATAGAACATTAACCCCCTATGTTATGCTCTCTAATTTTCCCACTCCCAGTTGTTATGCTCTATTATGGAACAAAATACAATAACATAAAATTGAACCCCTTCTCCTCCTAGCAGCTTGATATTTAACATAGCCTGATAGCCATCTAGGGTTAGGGTTTTGACTTCATTAACCCTCAATTGTAATAAGGTTTTTGACCTTCTAGAATCTTCTTGAAATTCCTCACATGGATAGCCCCATATGCATTAGTAATGGGGGTTTGTGTGACATCCTCTCGTACCATGGTAGTCAACACAATAGGTCAACTTGCAAGAGGCATAAATTTTGCATACGAGTTCCAATTGACATGATTTTTGCACCGTTGGAAAGGTATCAATGTTTAGAATAACATTGCGAGGTCCTAGCCACTATTGAGAAAGTTTTCACCCCAAAATATTTTGTTTGATGCCTCAAAATGGATCCAAAAGGTTTCAAACCACAATTTTCCAAACTAGGACCTGCCATTAAAATGACCCTACATGTTGATTCCTCCAATTGTTTCCACTCTAAAAGCATCAATATAGATGACAAATAATATAACGGTCCAATCTAGATCACAACTTGGAGGGATTTCTCAATATGAAGGTGATGCAATTGGTAGTGCATGAGCTAGGGAAGATATAGATTGAAGATTACAAGGTGGTTGGTCCTTTTGTCTTACCCCACCATAAACACAGGGTTGTTCTCCTTAAAGCCTCTGATCATTTTGGTCAGGATTTTAACACCTCTATGGTAGGGCAGTATATACAACAAGTGTTTGATGAAAGGACCACTCACAAAAAGTTTGATGTAATTCATGTGCATAAAAGGATTAAGCCATTATTCTTACTTGGTGCTCTATTCAATGTGTATGATGTCTTCAATGCAGGCCAAGTGTTTGATCAAATGTCATCCCACCAAACATGCTTCCAAATCATTATAAAATTGATCTTGGGGAAAACTATGATGATATGGGTGCATTCCAAAGATTCTATGGTTGATATAAAGATGATGCTAGAGCATGTGCAACAAATTATGGTAGAATAGTAGTGGATTTTGTTTGAAAGGAAACAAATCAAGGATCAAGCTTTGTTATCAGAGTACAACATATGCAATTATTCAAATATCTTTATGGTTTTATGCATGTGTAGAGGAGCATTGGGCAAAGACACATTTTCATCCTCCAAACTTTATTTTAAGTATGTGGTCCAAAACAAATCACTCACTCCCTCTGCATCGATGCCTCCCATGACTAATGCATATATCATGGAGAAATCATAAGTGGTGTCATTGGTGGAGTTTTTGGTGCCAAAGGTCACAAATCTCCACTCTGTTTTTAAAACAGTTACGCTCATTCACAAATTTAATTAGTTTGTATTTTATAAGAGTATTATTTTGAGAGGTGAAAATGCCAATTCAATTCATATATTCTATTGTGTGGAAACAAGTTATTTTCTTTCTTTGTTTGGGATGCAATCGCTATTGTAATCTATGTTCTATTGAAAATCTCTGGAACTATGGCTTCTCTTTTGATAATCATTTTGATGAACACTATAAATCTGCAAGAAAACATGTGGAATGGGTTTCTTAGAATGAGGGGAGTTCTACATCACCTAGATCCTAAAACACATTGTGAGCGAAAGGCCAATTGGGTCATCTATAATATAAATAAGTGGCACAAATAGAAATAGAAATTATATATCTCAAGGAATGTGTAAGTAAAGGAATTTATTTTCTCCCTTCTAAGTGGCCAAACTTAATTAAGATTTAATCTATCACTACCAAACCAATGAAATATGCAGACAATAAAACACCACTACCACTATGACTTTAAATCTAAAGTTCATACCAGAATCTGAGAATACAGTCATGGGACATACTTGAATAATGGAAGTTCGTAATAACAATTTGTATAATAAAGAAACAAGATTAGGTCTATAAAAAATACTTGAACCACTAAGATAGATTGAACAAGTTTTATTTGTAAGTCGTAATGAAGAAGATGTTTTTCATCGTCGATAGATTGTAGAGTTTGTAACTTGAAGGAAACTTTTTATAAAGTGAGATTTAAAATGATGTATGGTTGAAGTTGAAACTGTGATGGTCCATAGAATAGCCTCATATATTTTGTATAAATAGAGCTTGCTTCCAGCATCTACCAATATCTTTAACCTCATAGAAGATGAAAGCTAGTAGTATCTTTAATCTCATAGAAGAGGAAAACTACATAAGAAATGAATTAGACAACCCATGTTTAACCTCATAGAAGATGAAAGCTACTAGTATATTTAATCTCATAGAAGAGGAAAACTACATAAGAAATGAATTAGACAACCCATCATAATACCTGCTTAACTTTTAACATTCATAGGCGTTCGACAACTAACACTTGCTGACATATTCTTAACTTTGTAAAACACTTAGACCAATTGTATTACCTTTTGCCAGAAGGAAGAATTTAATTTAGGCTTTACCTACTGAATTAGACAACCCATCATAATCATCATTTTTAGTGAATAAAGATAATTATGAGAAAGCATAATGACTAACATAAAAATTTTGTAAAAATAGCCAATCCAAGGGTTGTAAAAATTATGTTTGGTGGGCTAGGTTTAGGGTGAAAAAATCAAATCAATGCCAAAATTTGACCTACAAGGATTAGTTGCATGATGATATAAACTTTGCAAAGAAATTCCCTAATAGAAAGAGACAACATTATCTACAATCCTGATAGATCTCAAACACAACAAAAGCTATCCTTCCTCTAACTTTCATCACAACCTTGACCCCAGTACATATCTCCATTTCCAATATTGTTCAAACATCCAAATCCTATCAAAACCATGAACTCAAGGTTAAAGAGCTTCCTATTTAAATCCTTGGTCACTATTATCCCCTATCCTAGGGATAACTAAGGAGATTATGTCTCGAGGCCCACAAGTCCTAGACATGGAGTACCGAGATCCATACGACTTGAGCTTGGCACCGAAGGGCCCATCTTTTCTTCAATGCATCCTATCTATCAGCAGTAGCATCATCCATCCAACCGACATGATCCTAAAGTAGCAGTGGGTCTTTCTCCATGAGGTAATGAGTCTGGGTATCATGGTATGTGTCACTCTGATTTTTGAAGCATTTGAACATGTTGCACTAAAATCTCCTTTGTTTAATAACATTTGCTTGGAAACTATGCTCTTTAACTTGTTCATACCTGGGGGGGGG
>ML777372.1:1042474-1074083 GCA_009831015.1 Picea engelmannii | reverse complement strand
GAAAAGTCATCGTCCATTCCTTCCATACTTACCATTTTTCATAATTATCCCTCAAATATTCCCCTACCTTGGTTAGGGCATTGGGTTTGCCACACTAGTAAGGGTTGTACCTTGCCTTTTGGGAAGAAGGGGCTAAAGGCCCAAAGGGTAAAATTAGCTGGAAAGAATTGAAAGCCAAAATAAAACCTTTGAGATACTTCGCCCAAGGATTCTCGAGAAAGAGATAAAAGGCTTATTAGTAAGAAAAGGGGACCCATAAGATAAAATAAAACTCAAGGTCTAGTTGGTGTATGGGAGGTCTCATCATGAGCCAACCTATTAGGTCCATGGGCATGTAGTGGTATGACACTACAATCTATCTGGTCACCAAACCAGGGTAGTGGCTCTTGGTGGCATAGCCAAGGGAAATGGCGTCTCGTCACGAGCCATCCTTCTCATTTCCCTGAAGTGCTTGTGGGTAACGTTGTCACCACTGGTCACCACTGGTCACCACGCCAGGACAATGTCCCCCAAATATTATATTGAAAATAAAAAATTAATAAGACAAAGAATAAAAGTCATTGAAATGGGCTAGAAAACAATGGCATCCATGACAAGGTGCAACTCGCCCTCTACAAAGGCACCCACATGCAAAACCTACATTTCCCTATCATCACTGCACCCGTTGCCCAAACATCCCCCTACACCATTTCATACACTTACATGACATAGATTGGTATTCACTTGGGAAACACCCCAAACTTGAGGATGACTATCCCAATAGGCCATCCTAAGACCCTCCCCAAACCCAACTTGTTAAACTGCATAACATCTTTGAACATTTGTCTTGGAAAAGGGGGGTTTGACGCACATGTTTAGGTAATTTGATTATTGGATGTGATTGACATTGTTATGAGCCTTGTGACTTATGAGCCCATGGAGGGCATACTTGTTGTTGCTACAAGACCATGCTCGGTGGACAAGTACATATGGGGAGATGACTAGCTCGAACCTCTATGGGGCTGAAAGCCCATAGATGGATGTTGTGACCCCAGCTAGGGGCAAAGAGATGTTAGAGACTTGCACCAGGGGAAAGGAAGATTGTTTCATCAGAGACACTTTGAAAGGCCTAGACCAGGGGGGTCTTGGCCTTCCACCATGACATTGGCCCTTGAAGGCCCCTGACATCATCATATTGACCCTTGACATCATCCAGTTAGGGTTTGGCATTTATGAGGACGATTTGGTGCTAGTTGGCACGTGTGGCAGTATCTGAGGCCTCTAGAGTCCTAACATTTTTAATTTGAGGCCCAACGTTCCATGATGGAGGCCTAAAGTCACCCTAGGGGGGCATGACGTCATCCCTAAAAGTGAAATTAGGGTTTTAATTATTCATTTTTTGTAGCAACTGGATTTTTGATGTAAATTGGTCATGTCGGCCTTTTATGACCTAAAAGATAATTAAAGGTCAATGATATTGTATAAATAAGAGATAAAACTCTTGTATTTTTTCATCATTCACTCATCACACAAGTGGTGATCTGAAATTCGGCCACGTTTAAGGCTTATTGGCTTAAATTAGTGGTGCACATTTCTTGGAGGAGGCATTGATTGGTGTATTTTGGCAATTTTCATGTGGAGGATCTTCAACTAGGGTGATTTTCTTGATTAATCTTGGTGAAGTAAGTGGAAAATATGAATTTATTTATTGTGAATGAATTCTTATGGTTAATTTTACTTGTTTCATGTCTAAGATTATGAAACTGCTTGCTTGAAACCCTAGGGGAATGGCATATGTTATTATATTTTTCCCTATAGTCTTCCATGTGTTAAAATTCCTTGAAAGGCACCTATTTTGATGTAGATACTAAATAGCTACCATTTTAGCACTCTAGTAACCCTACTTCCTTTCCCAATTGTATATTTTTAATACAATTTGTTCAAGGAAAGGAGAAATCGCTAGGGGCCTAACCATTGTTACTTTATAGAAATTTTCTCTTGGAAGTCAATTTTAGAGACCTTGGGATACCAACACCTTTGTTATCCTCTCCATCCATTTCTCATACTGTTATCATTGCTATTTTTTCCTCTAAGACTTGTTGCTTCCATTAGTGACTCCATTTACCCTAGAAAGGCACTAGTCTACCATGTACAAGTGTTGATTGATCAAACAAGCTTTCAAAAACCTCTTCTCTTAAACACTTACTAATATTTTCTAACCCTAAAATAGAATAACTCCCAAGCGAACTTTCTGTTGTAGCAAAGAATTGCTACATCCATACAAACATACATTTATTTGACACATTTACCTACATAACTTGCACTAAAACCATTCAAAACTTATGTGATAATTTCTAGTCAATCTACTAGGTAAGTGCCAACTTTGTATGGTGTTTTCTTGCACTTTTGATCATTAGAATTTGTTGTTGTTGAAAAAGATTGCTACAGACATATAACTGCAGCAAATTCTCTGCAAAAGTGACATTAAAAGCTAGATAAACATTTCCAACTTTTCTTGTAACAATTTATTATCAATTTTCCTAGTCAAAGTCACCTTTTCTTGTCTTTCTCAAGCAATTTCAAGGCATAAATATTGTGGTTGTCATAAAATATTAATTGCTGTTATAAGCTATTTCATTGCTGCAAATTCTCATCAGCTAGATTAGTTTGTGAAGGTTCATTGTCTTATGAAGTACTAACAATCATTTGGTACTTGGAAAGTAACTCGTTTTCCTTGTTGTCTTGTTCTGGGCAGGTACACAATATAATCCATTTGCTTCATCCTTTAAGACATAAAGTAAACCTTTGATTTGAGTGATCTATAAGAGGGGAATGATTTCCTTGTGATTAATTTCCCTTGGCCTTCTCAAACCCCTAGGTCACCGGGGACATCTCCCCTGAGGTAGTCTTGACATACTCCTAAATAGAAAAGGATCTCCTATTAAGGTGACAACGATAGGTTATTCCCAGTTACACCAATTATGTATCCACTTGCCTTGGGATTTTGGGAAAGTACAAATTGTTCGATAACATTTTGGCATCGTTGTCGGGGAACACTAAGTCAATTTTCCTCAAGACAACACTTTTTCGGTAAGCCTTTTCTCCAAAAAGTCTTTTTCTTACAAAGATTACCTGGCGACTCCACTGAGGGTGATCCCCTCATCCCTTTGATAGTTTCAAGAAAACTATCTGGCGACTCCACAAAGCTTAGGGAGGTATACCAACCCTCCCAAGTCCTTTAGAAGAAAACCTCCCCGAGACTCTCCTATAGTGAAATTATTGTTCGGAGGAAATCTTCCTTTAAACACAATGTCTAGCGCAAGAACTCATACTATTAATCCAAACCAAGCTAATAACCAGAAACAATGGTCATCCAAGCTCTTCAAACCATTAGACATGACAAACATACCAAGATACCCTAGGCAAATGCCCCTTAGGTATGAGAAATGGTTACCTAAATTCATCGACAATGATATAGTCAGTGTCGAGGATCATATGCCCAACTTCTGGGCCTTCTTTCAACTTCATCCCATCAGTGATGACGCTGAAGATTTAGCTATGGAATTTTTCTCTTCTATCCTCTATGATGGCGCTAGATGATGGTACAATAGTCTCCCTAATGTGAGTATTAAAACCATGGATAAGTTGGAGGAAGTGTTCCTCAAACAATGGAGTGTCAAGGAAGACCCCAACATGTTGTTGATAAGGCCAAGTAACATAAACAAAAAAAGAGAGAATGAAATAGTTATGGAATTTCATGATAAATTTGAAAACTTAGTGCAAAAGATCTCGGTGAGCCATCACCCTTCAGAAAATTTCCATCTCTTTCTTTACACCAAAGCCTTTACAGGGAAAATGGGATTTCTCCTCAGAGATAAAGCCCCTAGAACAATCCAAGAAGCCTAAGACATGGCTACAAAAATTGAAGACAACCTGTCATCATCCCGAGTTGAACCTTTCATTGCCCCAAGAGTCAAAGTAGATGCCAAACCTAAAGTGGTCCATAATGTTGAGTCCACCTTAGATATCGGTGCTAGCTTGGAAAAACTACAGTTGATTGTATATGGCATGGTAAAAAACCCAAGAACTAATGATGAATAGGATTTTCAACTTGGAAAGAGCTCAATAATAAGCTCCTAGGGCTCCTTGCAAAGGGCAATTCCAGAGGGGGACTCAAGTTTTCAAACAAAGAGTGATCAAGAAGTCCCTAGTACTTTAACCCCTAAAAACATAGTATACGAGAACCCTTGGTTCTTGGAATGTAGTGACTCACATTGGGAGCATGAATGTCCCCTGAACAATGGTGAATATGACCAAGTAAATATTATTGACCACATCATTGAGGGCCCACAATGTTGCCTTAATGTCACACTTGAAGAACATCAATAAGGCATGAAAGAAACATCTAGGAAGGCTAGGATGGAGGTGATAAATAAACTTAATCAAGAGTCAAGAGAGAAGTTAAAGAAACAAGAATTCCATGTGTATACTAGGAAAAAACAAATGAACCAACCTCTCCCTACTGAACCTATAAATTCACAATCAAGACCACAACCTATGAACATACTCCTTCCTAGAAACCCTACCAAAACTGACAAAGTCAATTTGAATTTTGACTTTGAAGGTGCATTAGCAATTATGCACGTGACCATTCCACTAAGAGAAGTCATCAAGGTTCCTTCTGTAAAATAAAGGTTCAAGTTTTTTTTCAAGATATCATATGAGCCAATGGACCCGCCTATCATGTTACAAGAAGACCATTTTAGGGTTCAGTATGATGGACACCCACCTTTCTTCGTGACATTATTGATTAATAACAAATGTATTAACAATTGTATGCTTTATTCAGGAGCAGGTGCTAACATGATGTATTTGAAAGTCATGGAGAAACTAGGCCTAAAGGCCACACAACCTTATAGGAATGTATGTGGTTTTGAATCTAGGGTTGTACCCACTCATGGGGTAATTAAAAATGTTGAATTCCTCCTTGAAAAATATCCCGAGAGAGTGATCCATAACGATATTGTTGTTGTGGATGTCCCTGATGTGTGGGGATTGATTTTTTCCAGAAAGTTTGTTGCCATGTTGGGAGGTACGTTGGAAATGGATCTAACTTACATCAATGTGCCTATGAAATATGGGACAATAAAGCGCCTCCCAAATGTGCAAATGGATAAGTCTCATGTGCAATAAATTGATGATGATTGTTGCATCCTTTTTTCCACTTGGATGAGCAAAAGAGGGACACTTGCAAGTCCAGTTGGTTCAGCTGAACATGACAGAAGTTAGTGCAAGAGTTAGAAACATCAAACACAAGAAACAAATAAACAACTAAGCTAATAACAATTAAAAAAACAAAACTATAATGCATAAGGAAATTATAACCAAAATTAATCAAATAGTTGACCAATATTCATGCCACCAATGGAGAGTTTATATTAGTGGGAAAAAACCAAAGAAAAAGGGGGACTTATGGATCCCCTCTTCTTCCAAGGGAGGGCTCTTGAGTCCCCTATGTGAGAGATATTCTTACAAATAGAAAACTAGAGGGGAAATGGTGAAGAAATCCAAAGCTCATTCCCTCAAGAGGTGAGGTGAATGGCTCAATGAAATGATGCTAGTATGCTCCAAGAAGGAAAGAGGTTCCTTGTAGGAGAATAGAGGCAACATAACAATACAAATAGATTCTTGAAAATAAAGTGCACCCATGGCCTCTTTTTATAGAAAATATTTGAGGCATTATCCAACCAGTCTTTAGTGTGAACAAGGGGGCCTTTAGGGCACCCTTAGGTATTTGACCAGACCCCCACTCGGATTCAGTTCGGATTTGAGGGTCAAATCGACTTGGGAGCTGAACCAAAAGTGGGTGGGAGGCCGACCAGAATCATAAATGCGTCGTTCTTAGGTGTGCATGGATTTTTGCATACACAGTCAGGCATCGGGTGCATATGCACTTTTATGGCATTTTCGACTAGCGCACGTGCATGCGCTTCCTTTGTATTCCAAGCAGATGTTGATTTTATAACCAGTTGTATAGTTTGTGCCCTTTGGAAATGCATTTTTTTTTTGGGCCATGAATGAACTAATAGGTGTTTGGAGATGATGGATTCCTGTAACCATTTGCGGATGAAATTTTAGTGATAACAGATGCCCCCTGATGTATGAGGTTAGGAGCATACGTATAGTCGAAATACATCAATGTTTCTTCTACTGAGAATACCATTGTAAGAAAGAGCGTGGAGAGGAACTGTAAGAGCAATCTGTTGGAAAGAGAGGGGAAATTGTGGGACCCAAACCTTTCTCTAGGTGTGGAGAAATAATAAAAACTGTATACAAATGAAGCAGGCATGCCCATGCTCATGTCATGTAACTCAAATGTGTAAGATAGTAAATGAAGTTGTATGCTGATGTAGATAACTGTAGCGCCCTCCGGGAAGGTTTGATAATGGAAGATGAAAATTATGATGGTGAACATACTCTAAAAAGAGGCGATGACGCTTGTAAGAAGTGTCGATGTCTCATAGACATTGATGGCCCACCAATTTTCATAGGTCTTTGGCTAGTATAAAACAACTGCAATAGTCGCAAAGTAAGACCCACCGTAACATGAGATTGTGTTGATGTCAAATGTTATGGGGGTCAATGAAAACAGAGAGCAATGAGGGTTCCCTCTGTGTCATCCGAGACTCCTCGTTGTAAAGGTAATGAGAGTCAAGATATTGTCTCCCTTATGGAGACTATGTTTATGTCGACAGAAAGGGAGACATGACTTCAAGAAGAAAAGGGCTTCATGAAATCCACTAGATGAGATTAGGAACTGATGAGGAACATGGAAAAATTCAAGATGTTGTGGGACCCAAGACTTCCCTTGGTTGGGGATATATATGAAGCATGAATGGCAGCAACCGTGAAACTAATTCTAGTGTCAGGGGTACAACTAGACATGGGTTAAATTGTGTCAGAGGTGTGACAAAGTGGAAAAAATCAGAGATCAGGGGTACATAGACTATGGGATACTCAAGGTTTATAGACGATGTCAACAAGGGGATATGGTAGGGAATGCCCCAACCAAGGGATACATGGGTTTCTTTGTTTGAAAAAAGAGGGCCTCTAAGGGAGACAACAAAAAGATACGTAAATGCTGGAAAAAAGGATTTGTATAGTTACCAAATGAATAAACAATAATTGGGGGTGAGTGTACAAATACAGAAACATGTGCCCCAGTGTAATATGGCTTGTCCTGTGAAGGCGCAAGTTTTGTAGTGAACTGGTGGAGGGTGGGGGCCCCATGGGTGGGTTTCTGTATGAAGTAGGTGAATGGAGGGCAATTCAGAGATGGGAAAATTGAGTGTGGATGAAATAGAGGGTTAATGATACTACAGAGATGCAATCAAGCTAGAACTATGATGAGAGCCCATTGGGAAAGCTAGCAAAATGAGGAGAAGGAGTATGTGGTTGATTCTTAGAAAATGCAGAAGACTATTGGGACTCTCATCCCTAGGGGGGTGAAATCAGCATGAGTGTCAAGGTGCCAAGGGTGACTATGCATGGGATGACTCATGTGGGGAAGAGTGATACCGAGTGACATTACCGAAATTCAGTGAAGGTGATAGTACTGCAAAGACGGATGTGGAGATCCTAGAGGCAAGTGTCAGTGGGTGTGACTGGGAGATGCAATTGATATTCAGAGGGAATGATTACATGTCAGTGTCGAGCATATACCTGAAGGGGTTGTGCTGATTGTTGATAGCCAAGCACCTACACACATTAAAACTAAATACCCAATGTGAACAATATCTGAAGATAAAGTTTGTATAACAATTTATTTGATAATTTTGAACATGAGAGTGCATACTTGGACGTGATGTGATAAAAGGGCTCCCTTGGGGCCGAGTTCAGATGGTGGCCCAGGGAATGTAACTGTGTAGGCGGTGGGATCCTGATCTCGTGGCTGAAAAAGGATCAGAAAATAGATTCTCTGAGCTCCTGTAATGGAGCATAGAAGTTTGGCAAAAGGGATTATATATAGCTGTAGGGCCCACATTGCTACCTCATTTGTACCTGCTTCCATAGTGAGTTGACGAGAGGTTGTTAGAGGAGATTTTGAGATTATGGGAGTTCGATCCAATCGATCTGGGATTTGCAAGAACCAAGTTAGTGGTATCATCCTTCTACATAGTAGTTAGGGTTTCTTTTCTGGGCAGGGCCGTATGGTGGGATTTTGTGAGGGTGGCCCCCCTAGTGCACAGGCGATCAAAGGATACCTGCACTAGAGTGTGCGGTTGTAGAGAGGACATCCGCACATGGGGGCACGCCAGTGAGTGAAATAGGTTTGCATTGGATGCGTGCCTGTTCGCAGTACAGCTGCGCACTGGTGTGTAGCTATGTAACGAATATGTGTGCATGTGTGCATGCCTGTGGGTGATATAGGGGCGCATTGATGCACCTCTGTTTCTTCGTCAATTGCGCATTGATGTGCCACTGTGTGAATAAAAGGTGCATGTATGTGCGCGCCTGTGGGGGATGACAGCCACATACATGAGGCAAAGCTGGGGGGTGCTTGAAAAACTTGTCTTTTTTGAATTTGTTAGGTTTTATAAATTGTGATGGTTGGTCAAGTGTTGTTTGTGAATGCAGATGATCAGTTCTGGATGCCAGTCCACTGGAGGGAGAGGTACTGGGCATGCCTTAGGGAGGCAGTGAGAGATGAGGAGTCGGGTGTTCGAATATCTATAGTAGCCTGTGGGTTGCTAAAATTCTTCGACTGTTCACTGCTGCAGGAACAGGACTACATGTTGTAGTTTGTTATTTCGATGTGGAGCACTGACTTACAGTGCTTCATTGTGCGGGGGGGGGGCATCTGATGTTCCCTGCGATGGAGGATGTATATTTTCTAACCAGGCTCCCTTTTTGGGGGAGGGTTGTACTTGCTAAGCCCCAATTTCTAGGGGAGGCACACTTGGCAGACTTGGCTCAGAGATACTCTTCGGGGGAGGATTTCATGTTAGGCTTGGTTGTACGGATTGGGGCAATGGACGTGTAGGTGCATCGTTGCATCATCTCGATGATCGTGAGGATATACAGATCCTTAGCTACTCAGCAAATCAGTGGCGGTCAACTGAGGATCATGCAAAGGGCGTTGTCCAGAGAGCATTTTGTCTGGGGTTTGATGCTTCACACCAAGATGATGGGGTAGCTCAACCAGTGTCGGGTCACCGACTTGGGTGAGTTCACCTTTGGGTCGATCTTGGTGGCATGGTTCTTGGAGAGGGTGCCCATGTTGCACCCTAGAGTTTTGTTGGAGGTGACTGTTAGTGTCATAAGGCACTCTTGGATTGCAGCAGGAGCAGAGCCCGACGCCCATCAGTTTATGTCACGATTTGTTTGTAGAGGGTGATCGAATGGAGGTAAACTCAGAATGATATCACTTTAACTCAAAACCCTGGACTAGGCTATGCATCAATAGGTGAGGTCTTAATCTAACTTTATTCAGTAAGTTGAGCTTAAAATGAGCAGGAGGAAGACTTGGTGAGAGAGATAGGAAAGACTACTATGGGCATCAGACCTTCCAGCAGCTTGGAGAAGAAAGAAAAAAACATTGAAATGTGCCTGGATGACACAGTTACAGTAACATAGTGATCAAACCTTCATCACGGTAGCTATTGTAACAACTCAATTGGATCTTCCAATGAGCTACTCAGGGTAAGAGGGAGAAAAAGACACAGGAAACTGGGTAAAACTGATCATGATACCACTACAATCAAACCATCATAGCATCATCACGATCCTCGATTGGATACTCCAATTCCAAGTGTTTTAACAAAGCAATTTACAAAGAGGCAAAAAGAAGCTAACCTTCATTAAACAGGAAGTCTCAGATATAAAATACATAACCAGGAAAACCAGTGCTTCATCAAAACATTACAGTCAGGAGCTTAGCTCTACCATCAATCCTTTACAAAATGGCAAAAATACCTACATATACTTAAAGCAAAACAACAACAGTGGGTTCGAGTCACTGTGTTCAGGTCACTTCGGTCAAACTGTGCATAGAGATGTTGGGCATACTTCCCATGCAGTTGCTTGTCAGACGTAATCTTTGTTAGACTAGATGACAATCTCTCCCCACGGCCCGTCCTTTTCCGACTTTCCATTAAATAGGAGGAGATGATGTCTCACCCACCTTCCGTATTTTCGTTAACTACTTCTCAAGATCAGGAAAGGCTTGGCCAATTCTACACCTACAAGATGTGGTGGTCTCCCTTTGGCTGTCGTTGGTTTGTTGGACTACTACGGGGGGACCCAGATGGCGGAAATGAACAGAGTTGACGAGGCTGAGGTGATGGCCGCGACAGGAAGACTACTGGGTAGTGTGATGGCCAAGAGGAGGGTACATGGAGGCTGGAAAGAAACTATAGGGGCTAAGGTGTGATGGGACGGAGGTGATGTGGTAGAAGAGAAGGATGTGGAGGCGAAGGAGTAGACACGATAGTAGGGTGGAGAGGGCAATGTAGATGGAGGTGACAAGGGAGATAGATGGTGGGAGGTGAGAAGTGGAGCGAGGAAAGGGAGCGACAGGAGGCGAGGAGTGGAATACAAGTGGCAGCAGGAGGAGAGGGTGGAAAGTGGAGGCGGTAAGCGGTTGAAAGAGATTAGATAGGAGGAACACGTCACTAGAATGGGGTGACCTGGAGGAGGAGGTATAGGTGTCGGAAAAGGAGAGGGAAAAAGGGAATGAGGTGGGCCAGGATGGCAGGAGTGGAAGGCAAGTGGGAGGAAGCGAATGGGAAACAGGTTTCAGCGGGAGGTGAAGGCGGTAAGTGGAGGAGGTAATTGGTTTACTGGAGGGGGGTGCGATGTGACGAGAGGGCGCCACGATAGAAAGGGGCCCGCAATAAAAACCACCTCATTCCATACCCCCCCCTCCTGTTAAAGGCAGAAAGGCAGGGGGTCCAGAATTTATCCTTAGTCGTGGATCTAGGCGCACAGACTATGGCCACCCAGATCTGCTCGTTGCTTAGTGCGAATTCCGGACCCCCCCCCTCCCGTTAAAGGTAGAATGGCGGGGGGGTCTGGAATGGAACCTCAGCTGCAGATATGGGCACGCAAATCTCGGTCGACCATATCTAAGCGTTCATTAAAATAATGCGCTTGATCATGAAGACTTAGGGAAGGTGGGTTTTTTACCCATTTCCTGCCATTCTTTTCGCCAAAGGGGGGGAGCTCCTTAGAAGAACACCCCCATACATGTTTAGATGATAACATCAGGCTCCATGGGGGATGGCACGCTCCCTGTGGGCTGCCAATAACTCTTTGCAGTTTCAGTGCCTTGCTGTTGGGTTATGGAGTCAAGCTCAAAAACCACTGCTGAAGACTATAAAGCCGAAAGGAAAATAAAACAAACAAACCTGCTTACATGAGATTATTTATGTACAGAGCCTAAGATAATAAAAATATATACATGGGCTAGGTGAAAGAAAATTTCCACCATATCCACCTAGACTGCTCAGTGATTTGACCCCTCTCTTTACTGCAGGTGCTCCATAAAATGTTAGGGAGTTATGACAACAAAATGAAGACAAGGCTAGGAATTTTGTTCATACCCCCAAATGTTGAGAAGGGGAAAAAAATTATAGGCTCCAAAGCCTTTGGAAAGAAAAACTCCATATATGACCCCACAAGGTCACAATATCTAATGTCAGGGGAGCTCAATTGGTTAGAAAATATCTCCTGTCCTTCATGGTTGTTCACCCGTGGCCTGATGTCTTCAGACTGCACAAGTGGGTAGAGGACCAATGTAGGCTGGTTGATGCCAGGTGACACTTGCTCAAAAACAGGCTCTGGATAGGAGATGAGTTGCCCACTAAGCCCTTCCTCTTTATGCTGCTTTGTGCTTCCTGCAAGCCTAGTAGAGATGATTTCCACCCATGGATTTTCCTTAATTAATAAAGGAACATGCTCTATAGTGAGGTCTTGGAAATATTTCATAACACAATACTCAGCTGTGAGTATTTGTGAACCAATGCTATAAGAACATTTCAAAAAATCTGAAATGTAGGACTCCATGTATATGGCCACAGGATCATCGGAAATATGAAAAAATCCTGGATGCTTTAGACGACCAGGATGCTCCTCTACAAAAATTTCTCTGACCATAAAAGAATGTCCTTCTTCCTCATCATAAAATAGTTCTTGATCATCTGCAACTGCAACTCTTCCTCCAAAAAAATAATCATCAACTAAGGTGGAAACAAGATTTAGATCATGATCACTGTGATCAGTCAAGAGAATACAACTATTAATACAGTTAGCTACTGCTCCATGCTAAAAATGATCTGGAAACTAATCATCAGAAGGTTATGCATTCCTACCCCTAGAAAAATCTGCAAATGATGAAGAAACTGATTCCAACTTTGAATCATACCTACTTCCCAGTTGTTGTTCCAGATCTGATCCATAATTATTATATCCTTGCTCAGAATCTGAAATAGACTGACAGTCTTCTTCCTCCTGTATATGCACGTTGGTCTGCTTATAAACCCATCTGCTAGCCCTGATGTTCTCCTCAACCTCTCCAGCATCCTCAAGTAGATGTCTCAACGATGAGGATTTCCTCTCTCTCAGGAGGAGGACGAGCTCTGGATGCTGAGCCATGATATAGTACACCATAGCAAGAGTATATGTGGGTCTGATCTCCATAGGAATGTTATGATAAACACTGTAAAATATCCTGTTGAAGAAAGCCAAGGATTCATCTTCCCCTCTCCTCAAGGCATTAAACTCAGACCAGTATTGATTAAGGAACTTGTTCTCACCCCAACACTTTAAAAATGCATGGTATAGTTCGGTCTAGGAACCAATAGAACCGGCGTCCAAACATCTAAACCACACAACAACATCTCCATATAGGGAATGTGAGAACAACCTCATGACAACATCCTCGTGAACGATCTCAAATTGATCAATAAGGCTCTCAAAGGCCTCTATATGCCTCTCAGCTATAACATGATCTTCCCTAGAAAACCGAGGAAGATACTCAAAGGAATCATGAGGATAAGGGTTAAGGTGACATGGCAGCCTCAGGGGTTTAAACAACTTATTTCTAATTTTGATTTGAAAAGTAGTGGGTTGATCATGGGATTCAACAAGAGGTTGGGGAGGCTCAACAGGAATAACAGGAGGTAACAAGATCTTGGAATACTGTGAATTATTCTCAACCTCCTCAAGACTACAAGAGTGCTCAACTTCAGGAGGAGGTGCGATACAGATCTCGTCTTCATGGATAGATAGAGGTGAAGGCACAAGATCAGTATCTACAATGCAATAAGGGGGTATGATTTCTTCTTCCAAGGGTGAGTGAATAAGAGGAGGCTCAAGGACATCAGAATGCACAAAGCAGAGGAAAATTTTTTCTATAAGTAAAGGGAAAGAAAGGAATGAGTTGAAAAAGAAATATAGGACTTCACGTAGCAAGCTCATGAACTGATACCTGGTCTTTCCCTTCGACATGGACTTCTTTCTATCAATAGAATCCCCTCCAGTGGAGTATTTAACTGTGGAGTCACCAGGTGAATGCTATGCAGAATGAGTGTGTCCAGTCTTTGTTCAGCATCAAAGACCAGAACTAAGCTTTATGTCTCCCAAGGGCTACCAGGTGTAGCCAGAGGCATTGCAACAGAGGAGTTACCAAGTGGAATCACCTCATAGGAATCACCAGGTGCAAGTGTAATCTTCAATGGTTCTGATGTCTGATGCACCTTCAGAATTAGAAGCTCGTTGTCATTCTACCCATAGAAAATATTCAACTTTGTCCTCGACAACGATGGCAGAAATGTTAGCACCAGAAGTCACTCCTGGATTGCAGTAGGAGTAAGCCTGATACAAATCAGTTTTATGTCACAGGTTGGTTTTATAAAGGGTGACCGAACATAAAAAAATTCAGAACTATATCGTTTAATCGCAAAAAACTAGACCAAGAAATGCATGAACAGGTGAGTTCTCAGATATAACTTCAATCAGTAAGTGTAGTAAAGGGTGAGTAGGTGAACGAAAAATAAGGAAAATCTCCTAATGCAAGATTAGCTTGGACCAGAGCTTCAAACACTAGGATATGACTTGAAAGTCACAGCTAAAATAGCATGGTGATCAAACCTTCATCACGATGCTATGATAACAACTAGATTGGAACTCCCATGCCTGAGTTACTTAGTGTAGAAAGAAGAAAGGTAACGTGAGGAACTGGTTAAAACTAGTTGCAGTGACACTGTGATCAAACCTCCATCACAATGACAAAACTACTCCCAACTGGATCATCCATGCCCAGGTGCTCCAACACATGAGTTACAGAGAGATGAAAAGGAGTTGATTGTCATTAAATGAGAAGTCTCAGAATACCATACATAACTAGAGAACCAGAGGTCTCAATAAACTTTACAATTGGGAGCTTAGCTCTACCATCAATAACAACAAAAATGGAAAAAATGCCTACATATACTCAGACTGGCTGGGATGTCTGAGACACGATCATGTCATGAGATCAATGCTTGACATTGAGGAACTTCCTTGTCAAACTGTGCATGTAGACATTGGGCAGACTTCCCATGTAGTCATCTATCGAATGTGATCTCTGTCAGAAAGAACTGATAGTCTACCTCTACGCTTGTCTTTTCCTAGATTTCTATTTATGGTAGGAGACGACGTTCAACCACCGTCAACTACCTCAATAACTGCTTTCTCGGGATCAGAACTGGCGTGAGTCAAAATTGGCACCTATAGGACACGACGGTCTCCCTTTGGCTATTGCTGCTAGGGGACCTAGATGGCGGACGTCGACGGAGCTGACGAGGCTGAGGCGATGGGCGTGACAGGTAGGCTACTGGGTAGTGCGATGGCCAAGAGGAGGGGACACAAAGGTTGGGAACAAGCTTCGGGGGGATAAGGGGTGATGCGACAGAGGTGATGTGGCGGAAGAGAAGGACATGGAGGCGAAGGAGTGGATATGGTAGCAGGGAAGAGTGGGGAATGTAAATGGAGGTGACAAGGGAGATAGATGGCAGGAGGTGAGAGGTGGAGACAGGAAGGGGAGCGACAAAAGGTCGGGAGTGGAATATAAGTGGCAGCAGGAGGATAGGGTGGTAAGTGGAAGCGGTAAGCGGTTTTAGGTGGGAGAGGGGATGACAACACGAGAAGGCGACACATTAGTGGGGGGCCCACTTAGGAAAACCGCCTCATTTCGGACCCCAGCCCCCCCTCATTAAAGGCAAAATGGAAAGGGGGGTTTGGAATTGGACCCTGTCTACAGATCTGGGTGGGAAAATCTCGGCCGCCCAGATCGACGCGTTAAAGGTAGAAGAGTGGGGGGGTCCGAAATTGGACCTGGGTCGTGGATTTGGGCATGCAGATCTTGGCCACTCAGATCTATGCTCTTCTTATAACCATGTGCCCTTTGCATCCAAAACTTAGGACAAGAGGGTTTTTACCCCATTTTTTCACATTTTTCCACCATAAGGCCAAAACTAGTAGTAACCCCCCCCCCCCCTTACAAGAATTGGTGATAACAACGACTACTACATGGGAGCCACAATTGATGCGGTGAAAAACAATTTTGGTATGACATGGGGGTGGGGAGGGGGGCCATTATTTTACAGTCGAGCTAGCACATGTGTGGTGTCAAATGCCACAGATCATACTCCAGTTCTCGTATAGTGGGGTGGACTTCCGGCAGGACCCATACATGGTCTTACCTCCTGGAGAGGTTTGGGACCATAGAGGTATGTTGATGTATTTGATGTTTTGTATTTTGGATAGTATAGCATATGTTTTATGTATGGATGGATGTTGATGCTATCATTTTTTTTTCATGTGTGCAGATGTGGGGCTGCGCGGAGAAGAGGTAGATTTGGTGAGAGCGTTGGCTCGTCAGGGGCCTGTGAGACCACAACGGGGAGAGCCACGGGTAGGAGAGAGACGTTAGAGGGATGAGGTTGTTGTGAAGCTAGCCGATGATGAGCGAGTTGGTAGGAGACGCAGATATGATGACCCAGTGTAGGGCCTGCACATGCTCCTCCGGCAGAGGTCGGCGAAGTGTTAGAGGATTTTTGATGTCGATTGGAGGCGGTGATACAGGGAGTGCTTGAGGTCATGTGGACTCGGATCTAGAACAATGGAGTCTTGGAGCAGTGCATGGCCCTTCCGGTGGAGCTGCAGACCCTGATCCGCATGGCAGCTATAGCGGGGGAAACTATGACTGGGTGACTACCCCTAGGACCTGGAGGACCCCCATCTGGTGGGCCTCCTCCTCCCGAGAGAGGACCTAGTGGTGGTTCTCTAGAGGCACCATGAGTGCGATGTGATGTATATTTTTTCTATTTATATAGGCCTGTGGGCCCATGTTGTATAGGGTAGTGTGACACCTATTTTGTACTTTATAGGGATGAGGGGGTTCACCTGCCTATTGGCAATGTACATGTGGTATGCTTTTTTAAACACTGATGGCACATTGATCAATATATATATATATATATATATATATATATATATATATATAGATATAGGTATAGATATAGATATAGATATAGATATACATTTTGTGGGATCTTTGTGATGTTCATATGTGATGATTTTTTATGATGCTTTTGATGATGTCTAATCTATATGATGTGATATACTTTTGATGATTTATGTTTGTGAAATGGTGTCTTGATGTGACAAATGCCAATCTAACACTAGGTTATCCATATTATCTGCTATTTGATTAAATTGTCGTGGAATATGTGTAAATGTAATTGAATCAAAATGTCGAGATAAGAGTCTAACTTGCAGGTATTTGCGGAAGAGGCAAGGATCACAGACACTGTACACATTATTGAGTTGCAGGACGACAAGTTGGGAATCTAATAAGAAGCTAAGGTGGAGAATATGGCAGTGAATGGCCTCAGCAAGGAGGCCAATGACGACCATGTATTCTGCTTGGTTGTTGGCTACTGAGCCCAGACATATGCCACTAGAGTGGAGCAACTCATGTGAGGGGTTATAGAGGGCCCAAGTGATTGAAGTGAGATTCTGTGTCCATCGTCTAGCTCCATCAGCGTAACTAGGATAATAATAAAGGAAGGACCTGGAAATTTCTCTAGTGGATGTAGCCCACACTGGGTGAACCATGTAAATCTATGTCTCTCTTGTATTGTGTGTCTTCTGTGTTTTGTTTTTGCATTTGTTTTATTTTATTGCTCCACGATCCTATTTTTCTAACATAGAAGAGCAGGTGGTGCTTGTGCTTTGTTGGAATAAAGCTAACACTTGTCACATCGATTCACAGCATGGATGAAGTCATGAAACAATGTGGGCCAGAAGTGTCCTTCTCGAATGATTTTCTGGGCGTTGGACATCCCTGAGAGGTGGCCACCGCAGGTGCCGCTGTGGAAATCATTCAAGAATCTATCAGCTTCATCGATTTTCAAACATCGACGGAGTATGGTGTCGACCCCACGTCGATATAGGATGATGCTGATAAGGAGATATCGAGGGGCTTGATGGCGAATGCACTGACGATCGTCTCTGGAGAGGTGAGACCCAAACTTCTGTGTCCGAAGGTAGATGAGAAGGTCGCCATACCAAGGGTCATCCGAGGGGATGTAGAAGAGGTGTTTGTTGAGAAAGTATGTATTGACAGGATAACTAGCAGCATCTGAGGGAAATGTCGCGATGAGTTCGGCGAGGACGAGCAATTTATTGCTTTTGGGAGTTGAAAACTCTAGGTCATACTCCTGAAGAATGACGATCCATCGGGAAAATTTACCATTGATTTGTCATTGAATGAGCAAGTACTACATGGGGTTGGAATCTACCATGACTTTGGCAGTGCGAAGGAGGCCCTGAAACTTTTTTACTGATGTAGTAAATTACATGCTTGCAGCCATCATCCCCTAGTTGGAGGAGAACTCCTGCTACTGATACAGTTGAGGCTGACAAGTAGAGGATATAATCGCGATCATAGTCAGGTGGAATGATCAAGGGGGAATTGGAGAGTGTCTCTTTTAAATCATCAAAATCAGTTTGGGCATGCTCATCCCATTGAAATGGGATATCATGATGTAGTAGGCGAAGGAAACCATGCGTGTGAGTGGCGTAATCTGGGACAAAGTTTCGTAAAAATTTGGATTTTCCTTGTAGGATTTGTAGTTGGCGTAAATTCCAAGGTGGTGGAATTTCTGTGATGGCTTGGACCTTAAGGGGGTCCACTGTGATGCCGTGTTGGGAAATGATGAACCCAAGTAGGCATCCAGCGGTGACGCAGAATACGAGCTTGAGGGGATTCAAGTGGATATTGTACTTACGACACCATTGAAAGACAACTCGTAAGTCATCTATATGTTGCATTTGTTTCTTGGATCAAGTAGTGAGGTCGTCTAAGTAAGTGAGAATGATGTGAGCGAGATCATGGAAAAAATAGGTCGTGGCTCATTGGAAGATCACACCAACATCCTTGAGTCCAAAAGGCAAGACACGGTATGCAAAAGTAACCCATGGGGTAGTAAATGTAGTTTTATATTGATCTAATGGGTCGATCTGTATTTGATTGTAGCCATAGAATCCATCCATGAAGGACAAGGCCTCATGACTGATGCAATCATTGATTATTTGGTCAATAAAAGGTGTAGGTAAGTTGTCTTTAGGATAAGCATGGTTGAGGTCGCGAAAGTCCGTGCAGACGCGAATGGTGCCCTATTTTTTGTTGACAGGGACAGGGTTGGAAACCCATGACATGTATGCGATGGGGTATATGAACCCAGCAGCACGTAGTTTGTCAATTTCTTCTTTGATGGCCACTACTTTGGATGGGTGCAGTGGGCATTGCTTTTGACGTACAGGGGTAATATCAGGCCATGTGTCGATACGATGTTCGACAATAGAAGGATCAAGGTCGGGCATATCCATGTACGACCAGGAAAAAATGTTTCGGTATTCCTGGAAGAGAGCTTTGTAAGCTGTGAGTTCCTCAGGGGAGCATGCAATGCCAATAATGATTTCCTCTATGATTTTTGGTTTAATGGAAATGTCAATTTTGACAGTGGGGGAAATGTTGTCAATTTTATTGTCTTCAAAAGCATCGGGGGCAGGGATAAGGTTGTTGAACCAGTCTATATGCCCAGATGGGATGAAATCCTTAGTTTTGATTTTTCATATGGAGGCTTGAATAGGAGGGCCGAAGGCTTCCTATGAGAGAAAGAGTGCTCTGTGGTGGAGTGCATTCCATGGGAAATCGAGGGTAGTTAGTTCTTCCAGGATATCTTCATCGCAGTGAAAAATGCGAGAATATAGGGAGTCCAGGGTAGTAACGTTGGTGACTGTCACCATGTGATTATCTCCAGGTGACAAAGATGTAGAGGGGGTGTTGCAAGTAGGTTGCGATGGTTCGCTCGACATGAACCAAATGTCAAGATATTGTGGGTTAAAAATTGTGGTCGGGCATAAAATTTGCATGGGGAAATAAACTAGAGAATTGGGGGAATTTGGGGGAAAATCCTCATACATGCTATCCATGAACCATGGAGGAGTGGGGAGTGCCTCAGGCTCAGGAGAGAGAATATGAACAATATCTGGAGAGGGAGTAGGGGGAATCACTGTCATCCTCAGAAGTGGGGTGATTGGATGATTTTGAATAAGGGCCATTTGACGACACCTGTATTTAATGATCGTAGGACATTGGTACTTGATGACATGGGTCGAGGGTGTTCTTGCTAAAATCTTTGGCATACTGAAATTAGTGTTTATCGAAACTGAGGTAGTGCAGGGAAATGGTGGGTATAATGGCCATACTCCTAACAAATGGCACATGTGAATTTGGTTTGCAGCCCTTTGCTACCTATAGTAGGGGACGTGGTGGTAGTACTATGTGTGCTTGGTGAAGCGACGGGTGATGTGGTCACTTGGGGGAGTTGGATTAGATTGCGTAACTCGGGGAGAGAGGGACATATATTTGTTGGGTGTCCTTCTTTCTCTCATAGTGCATAAGGAGGTTGAACTCGGGGGGGAATTGGAGCGGTGGGCTCTTTATTCTTTCATTTTCCCCCAGCTATAGAAGTGGTGCTAGCAAGTGGGGGTGAGGGTGGTGCGGTTGGAGTTAGTACTGGAATCTGCATCGAGATTCCTTCTGTTTGGGGAGGGAGGGATGGCTGGGGGACCATCACGGGTGGAAGTAGATAACATACCAGAATGGAAAGCACCATTTTAGGAAGGGTAAGTATTGCGGCTACCTGGAAATATTGTACACCCAGTGGGGGGTAGAAGAAGGGTATTTGAGTGATGGATTAGGGGATGGTCTCCCAAACCGGGATTTTCCCTTAGAGAAGGGTGAAATCGGTGGTAAGATGTGCCCTAGGGTTCTCAGGTAATGCCTGAGGTAGGATTTGTTCCATTAGTGGAACATGGGGGAGTGAACAAGCCTCAGTGGGAGGAATGGTATCTCCAGTTTTTGTTCCATCGGAAGATATGACACACACGTGTGCTGAGGGATGTATGAGCGGTGGTGCTCCATGCTATGTCCATAGCAAGGATGGGTCCTTGAAAATTTTCGAGCCCATCTCAATGAGTGGTTAGGCATCGGGATTAGTTTGGTCAAGAGGTAGGATGTTATTGATGTTGGAGGAAGGGTTGGGCTCGTAATGTGAAACTTGGTCGATGTTGATGATCTTCCCGATGTGGGGGAACATCATCATTTGAAACACAGAAGAGGCAACAACCTTCATCGTGTACATTTGAATACATCCAAACAAGATGTTGTAATCGAGCGGGGCATCAATAACCTCAATGTCAATAAGGATGGTTTTTCCCCAAAGTTCAACGGGGACATTTTGAAAGAGCCCTTCAGGGGAGGATGGTCGCCCAACATAAGCTCTCAAAGTGATGGCAGATGGTATTAGCTCGGGGGAGCTAAGTTTCTACCATATGGTTTTGGACATGATGCATGCGGATGCACCTTCATCAATGATGCATCGATGAACTGTGATGTTATGAATTTTGACTGGTATCTATAAAGATACCAAAGCGGGGAGACGGGGTTCCCCACAATCTAGATCAAAAGTGATGAGTCTAGTATCAGCAGGGTTGACTTCCTCCAAGGCAGAAAACAATGATTTCCGTTGGGTGGGATAGGTTTGGAGGACTTCCAAGACTAACATGGCTGCAGGAGATTGTGCCAAGTCATTGACCAGGCTATAATTGTGTGCCGCCCTAGCCTGAGGGTTTTTGACATTCTGTCATAATGGGATGTGAGGGATACAAAGGGGTGGTTGAGTGCTAGGGTGTGGAATCATCAAAGGTTGTCTGGTTGTAACTGGAACTGCTTCTGAGGTGGTGGGAGTAGATTCAGAGGGTGCGCTGTATTGACGACTACATGTTTGGAGAAGAATTTCTTCTTTGCTAGTGAGGAGGATAGTGCAATCCGCCAGATTCCCAGGATTTTGATACTGTCCCATTTGTGGTGGGGCAGGGTGCATTTCTTGTTGGGTATTCATCACACCTTGATGTGGAATAGAGTTTTGTAACACCGCCGGGGGTGGTTGTTGCAAATACTATTGTGGGGTCTATTGAGGGGGAGGCGGCGCTGGAGTACAAGGTGCATTCATGGAATCTTTCATCTGTTTGAAGTCGGTGATTTGGGGGTAATGGTGAGTGTAATGACCGTGCTCACCTCAAAGGGGACAAGGGAACTTCATCCAGAGGTTGTTGTTGTTCCTCCCTTGGTATTTGTTGTTATTTCCCCCTTGGGGGTTCTGGTTCCTCTAATTCTGGTTGCCCCCAGCAGGTTGGTTTTGTTGGGGGTTTTTTTCCCTTGGTCTTGGGTTATTATTGTTTCTTTTTTTCCTTTCTTTTTGGCATTATGCGACTAATGGGTTGGATTTTCCGTATTTAGTTGTTTAAAATTTTGAAATTTCTCAATGGGAGAGGGATGAACAAAGATAACCCCAGCATGT
This sequence comes from Picea engelmannii, assembly GCA_009831015.1. Taxonomy (NCBI): domain Eukaryota; kingdom Viridiplantae; phylum Streptophyta; class Pinopsida; order Pinales; family Pinaceae; genus Picea; species Picea engelmannii. The sequence continues at coordinate 1,052,130 of ML777372.1, read as the reverse complement.
GGTTGTCCTTGTGGAGGAGAAATGGGTTGTGGAGGACCAGGAAATGGGAAATACGAAATATTTTGTGGCAATGATCCGTAGGGTACGTAGGAAAGCGTAGTTCTTTCACTAGTGCTTAGGGTGTAAGCTGAGGTAGAGGGGTTACCAGAACTTGGTTGAATAGCCGGATGCATTATGGGTGTCGGCGAGGGTCCACTTATTGTTATTGGATAAATCGATATATGCGAACACTAATTGATCTCCCTAGATCCACCTAGATCTAGAACAAAACACACCAGAATATGATGCTTTCCTTAATTTTTAGATATCGAATTTACTAACTAAAGAGGGACAGGTGACATACCATTTAAACGTTGCTTCCTCTCCATCGCCATCCTAGCTCTGTTCCAACACTCATACAATAATGAACCTGCAAAAGAACACAACCAACCAAAGTGATAGCAATAACATAAGATCAATATAAACCTATGTATGTGATCAAGGAATCATACAATAAAACACAACAAGCTTTATAGGAAAGAATCATATTACTATATCATATTGAATGTGAAAGAGAGATTACAATTGTGGCCTTGATGTCGTAAGATCCCTTCCAACTGTCCTTCGTTCCCCACACACTTCCATTCAAATAATTCTAAGAGCACAGATCTAATAATATTCACAATCTCTCTTGACAAAGACAAAACTCAAAGACACTCCAACCAAGCTAATAATTCCAAGCCAAATCCAACTTCCAAAGCTAAAAGATTAAAAGCTAACTTTCTCCATGAGAGCTCCTCTCCTTTTATAAGTTGAAGAGGATAAGGTGAGGAGGTTAGGATGATCCCACTAAATCATGAAAGCGAGTAAGATCCAAACCATTCAGATGCCACCTCACCATGGAAGTTTCTCCTTCTCGAAACATCAAAAAAATGCTTGTTTTTCCCACGTGTGAGAATTCTCGCACCCTGCTTATAGAGCAACCTGCGAACCTCTAGCAACCCAGATATGGTGCAGCCTGCGAGAATCAGGCATTCTCGCACCCTAGCTATATAGAAACCTGCGAACATCCTCTTTAATAGGGTTTTTACAAAGGAGAATGCAACTTCTTTTCTCAGCAAAAGTTCTTCTCCCTTCTCTCTTCAGGAACTCAGGCCACTGACCCCTCTAAAGACTACAGATAGTTTTACATCATTAACGGTCAGAGGGATGATGAAAATAATGTGTAACACTTATGGGTGGAGGGGGAACAATAGGGTATGGTTGTTGATAAGTGGGAGGAGGGTAATAAGGGGGTCCCCCATACACTGGTGGATGTTGGGGTGTATCGTACATAGGTGGTGGTTGGATGTACAAATTGTGGTGTGTTGTGGTACCAATCAATCCATCCGCTGAGTGAGACATCCCAGGTTTTTCCTATCCAAATGGTACAGGTCTGGGGGCATCAGGTAGTACTGTGTATAAGTATCCTGACTGTGAATAAATGAGTTTGTACTATTGAGCCTTGCTGATGGCTTCCTCTTCATATTGGGGGAAGGTGGAGGCCACATCTTTGGCAAGGATGGGAATGAGTGATATGAGAAACCAGTCGAGGCATTGTTGCTTGGTGGGTTCTTCTTTGCATAAACCATGTCGCCGATGCCATTCGTGAATGTGCTCAGAGATATGTGTGGTTGAGGTTTGTTTAAACTCAAAGAGCAATTCTAGACCATTGTCATGGTGAATTGGTAGTTGAAATAAGGTCAAAAATGTTTTGGCTAATGATTCAAAAGTCACATGGGACCCTGACTTTTCGTCTACATAACACTTGGCTGATGGGCTTGTGAGTGTGCGCTAAAATAACCTTAATCAAATGGAGTCGTCCATGATGTTGTTGGAAGAGAATCATAGGTGGAAGGCCATGACATGGTTGGCGGGATCTTCTCCCACTTTTCTTTCAAATTTAGGAATGTATGAAGGTAGTTTGGTAGGCATTGCAGGCCATGTGGGGTCGTGCAATATAGGATCATTGGTCAGCTTACTCAGATCTGGTATGTTGAGGGAAGGCAGGTATGGCATATAGAGTGTTGGTGGAGGATTAGTTCCATCCATGGTGTGAGTGTTTTGTTTACCTGACCCGTGAGGGGTGTTAGGTAGAGTTCTACTTCCCCCTTGGGAAGAAGTTTTCCCCTCACTTCCGTGTAAAGGAGATATAGTGGAGGGTTGACCTTGGGAAGTGGACCCAAGTAAAGTGGAACCAAGTAAAGTTGATCCCAAAATAGTAGCACTCATAGGGGTGTGAGAGGGTTGAGTCGATGAGTTGGCGAGACTAGGAACTCCTCCTAGAAGGGGAGGGAGGTTCTGCAAGCATCTCGAACAACAGAGATTCTATATATCCCCTATGATGTCCAACTAGCAAAGTGAATGTCTGTGAATGGTTATGAGAGAAATAAAATGAACAATTGTTTTTGTATAACTTGGACCTGTTGGATTACTGAGAGGGGGGGTGAATCAGTAATAGCATAATTATAATCTTTTTTCTTCAAATGTTATATCAATGTAGAATTATTATCCAATAATGAGCAGTAAGAAATAAACAATCACACACATACACAATACACCAGTGTTTTACATGGAAACCCAAATCGAGAGAAAACCACAGAATGATTTTTCTTATATGTCTTGAAGAAATACATTCATTGGAAGCACCAACTTCCTTTTTTTTCTAGCTGCAACTGGAAGGAGGCTCCAACCCCCTATTTTCTTAGGCTACAACCTAAGGGAAGCTCCAACTCCCCAATTGTCTGGCTACAACTAGAAGGAGGCTACAACCCTCTGTGTTCTCCGGCTACAATCGGAAGGTGGCTACAACCACCTTTCCTTGCCCTGTCCAATCGCCCTGAAGTAGAAGTAGAATGATGGAACCACTATCACACTATCACTATGAGATATACTGCTATAAACCTATACCAATAAATCTGAACCATGCATCAACCATGCATCAACCTGTACCTCAACCTGTAATCAACCTGTACCATAAACAAGTGCATCAACCATGTACCAACCTGTACCAAACAACCTGTAATCAACCTGTACCATAAACAAGTGCATCCAACCATGTACCAAATATATACGAATCATGTCTCAACTACTCATCAACTATGAATCATCAATATGTACCAACATCATCAACTATACACCTCATGTATGCGCCAACTCATCAACTACTTGTTTCAACCATGTAGTCAACATGTACCTAAACCAAAATCCCTCATCAATTTCATCATCCAAATCTGATTTCTAGCTCTATAATAGACCTGGTGTTTATGATCACATTCCTGCAAACCTTCCTTAACTTTAACAATAAGAGACTAGCATTTTCATCAAACTTTTCTTTAGTCTCACAAGATTAGTTTTGGATTAGTCAACAACCCTAACTTGAAATAATCATAACTATGTACCTGTAATGAATAAAGATATGAAACTGATATACAATTTTATTCAGTGTGTTTTCTGCAATTCCTCCAGGTTTTACTACTTTGAACCTTTCAAAAAAGGAGTTATAGAAAAAATGGCACACCTTGTTGAATTCTGGCTTATTCTAGAAAGCGACCTTGTAGAGCGTTCCCCGCATAGAAAATTTATTGAATTGATCTGAAACTATTACACAACATACTAAAGAATTTACTCTAACCAACACATGTGGTCTTACTGAATTTGGATATGTTATGAAGAAGTTATGACGTTTTTACCTGAAACACTTGTTTTTGACTAGTTTCAGGACTAGCCACAAACCCTATTTTCCACAAAGTGTAACTCCAAAAACAAAATGAACCACAAGATGAATTTGTTACCATAGATACTTGGATATGGTTCCTCAATGGAATATCAATTTCAAGGTCTGAAGCATTCTATAAAAAAAAGTTATTGCAAAAATGGTGAGATGACCTTAAAAAAACATACCTTAGAAAGCATCATCAAAAGAATTTATCCTTCTTTGAATTCCGGCATTCTTTTCTTCACTTTCCTCAGAATTTCATCTTATATATCCTTTGGTTACCTCATACACCTATAGGTATTCAATATTCTCAAGTGTGTCTTCTAGGTCACTTTGCCCACTTTCCTTATTTTAGGGTTAAACCACTTCTAATTTCTCCATTAAATTTAGTATTTAAATAATTTATTTTGTATTCACCTTGAAATATAGTACACTCATCACTTCACTTTATTATTTACCTTCTAAAATCCCTTAAACCACTTTGACTACTTTGACCTTTTGGGGCTTTTAGATGACATGTGAGGGTCCTCCAACTTTGTAAGGCCATAACTCTCAAACTGTGAGGAGTTATGTGACGTTCCACATACCACAAGAAATGGAATGACATGTACTATCCATATATAATAGTATTACCTTCAAATATATCAAAAGTATTATATTTATCCATCAAACAAACTTGGGTCTATTACCCAAACCTGGGTTCTCCAACTTCACATGGTCATAACTCTCTAACCATGAAGAGTTATGTGACGTTCTACATGCCACTGGAAATGGAATAAAAAGAACTATCCATATAAGATAGTTTCCCTGACAAATTCATTTTCCTTCATCTCATTATTCCATAATTAATCATGGTTTCTCTTACTCCGCAAAGCATCTTCCCATGAGGGATTTCACCATAAGGGGGCCACTTTGGAGTTCATCCATTTTTAATTATTATCAACCATGACAAGACAATAATGAATCATATTTAATTCAAACAAACTTGGGTCCATTACCCAAACCTTTTTGCTACATGGCTTTCTTCAAGGGTTGACATCAATGACAACCAACCTTAATCAACAATCTCCCCATTTGGCATTGATGGAAACACTCTGATGCAATACTAAAATCATATCACTCATGCTCCCCCCGGAACCATGCCTCTGTCCTCTACATCTAATAAATCTACTCCGCCTGGAGCCATGCCTCTATCCTCTGCATCTGATAAATATGCTCCCCCTGGAACCATGCCTCTGTCCTCTGCATCTGATAAATCTCTCCCCATTTGTCATCAATGGCAAAGGTATCTTTCCATCCAGGGTTTCTCCCCCTGAATGAACTGTCCTCTTATGGTGATTCCTCGTGTACATCTAAGACATAATATAAGCATTCAAAAAACATTCAAAAATAATTCATTTTGGAGTAGAAATAACTCCAAGTCTTTGGAGAAGATATTTAAAGGCTTCCCATGGAAGTGGTTTTGTAAAGATGTCTGCCACTTGTTCTTTTGTGCCCTACTCAACTCTGATGTTCTTTTCTGCAACCTTTTCCCATAGAAAGTGATACTTGATTGGAATGTGCTTCGTCTTGGAGTGCATCACTAGGTTTTTTGAGATACTGATGGTGCTTGTATTATCAAAATATATTGGAATGGGCTCATCATACTCAACCTGTATATTTTTCAAAGTTTGTTTCATAAAAAGAACCTGTGTACAACATGTTGCTACTGCAATCTACTCTACCTCGGCTGTAGATAGAGATATTGATGATTGTTTCTTGCTTATCCATGATAATAAACACTCACCCAAGTAGAATGTTTCTCTACTGGTGCTTCGTCGGTCATCAATACAACTTGCCCAATCTGCATCTGTGTAGTCAATCAGTGATAGATCCTTTCCTTTTGGCTACCATATCCCAAACTCTTTTGTTCTTTTGAGATATCTGAAAATCCTCTTCATTGCTAATACATGTGATTCCTTTGGTGTTGCTTGAAATCATGCCACCTGTCCAACTACTTGCATTACATCTGGTCTAGATGCTGTAACATATACTAGGATGCCAATCATTGACCTGTATTTCCTCTGATTTGTAGACTTCGAATCAACATCTTTGCTCAACTTGCAACTGGTTTGCATGGGAGTGATAACTGGTTTGCAATATTCCATTCTAAACCTCTTCATCTTTTCTCTGATATACTTGGTTTGAGAAATAAAAATTCCTTGATTTCTTTGGCATATCTGAAGTCCCAGAAAGAAGGATAGTTCTCCAAGTAACTACATTTCAAATTCATTTTACATATCTTTTGCAAATTTTTGTCTTAACCTGTCATCATCACTACCAAAAATAATATCATCAACATAAATTTCAATTAATAAAATATTACCTTGACTTACCTTGATGTAGAGGTTGTTGTCTGCACTTCCTTTTCTAAACCCTGCATGCTGCAGATACTTATCCAGTCTAGAGTACCATGCTCTAGGAGCCTGTTTTAGACCATACAGGGTCTTTTTTAATTTATACACATAATTTGTGTTCTCTGACATCTAAAATCCTTCTGGTTGTTCAATGTAGACTTCTTTTTCAAGTTCCCCATTCAGAAAAGATGATTTTACGTCCATCTGATATACTTTAACATTTTTGGATCATGCATAAGCTAAAAGCAAACGGATTGCTTCCATTCTAGCAACTGGGGAATATGTATCTTCAAAGTTGATTTCTTCAATCTGAGCATATCCTTTACATACCAATCTAGTTTTGTTCCTTGTAAATTGTCCATCTTCATTTAATTTATTTCTAAAACCCCACTTTGTGTCTATCACATTCTTATTCTTTGGTCTTGGAACTAATTCCCAAGTGTCATTTTTCTCTATTTGATCCAATTCTTCATCCATGGCCTTATTCCAAAATTCATCCTTGCAGGCTTCTTCAAAACCGTTTGGTTCAATTGTAGATAAGAGTGCTAGGTGTATTTGTTCTGGTGAACAAATTCTTCTTCTAGTCTCAACTCCTGCATATTTGTTTCTGATAATATGATCCGAAAGATGATTCTTTTGTACTCGTTTACTGGGTGTGTTTGGAGATACTTGTTAAACTTTCTCTTATGCTTCTATCAGATCCTCTTCATCTTCCTCTTATACTTCTTTTTCATCTTCTTCTTCTTCTTCTAAGAGTTGTTTCATTGATCCATTTTTTTCCTTTGATTTTGGTCTGCCTGTTTCATGAATTGTTACGTTGATGCTTTCCACAACTTTGTTCAGTCTTAGATTATAACACTTGTATGCTTTCCTTGTACTTGAGTAACCAAAAAGTACTCCTTTGTCCACATGAGAGTCGAACTTTTCTATTCCACCATCTTCTCTTTTAATATAGCATTTGCTTCCAAAAACTCTAAAGCTCTTTACATTTGTTGGTCTTCCTTTCCATAGTTCGTAAGGAGTTTTGTCAATGTTGTTTCTGAGCATTACCCTGTTTTGAATGTGAACTGTTGTATGCACTGCTTGTGTCCAAAAAATATCTATCAACTTTGAATCCATTATCATTGTTCGAGCCATTTCTTGTACTATCCTGTTCTTTCTTTCAACAACTCCATTCTGTTGAGGTGTTCTAGCGACGAAGAATTGCCTTTTTATTCCATGATCACTGCAGTATTCCATAAATTCCTTTGAGGTTAATTCTCCTCCATTATCCAATCTTAAGCATTTGATTCTTGAATCCATCTCATTTTCAACCATTTCCTTGTAGATCTTGAAGTTTTCAAAAGCTTCTGACTTGTTCTTGAGAAAGAAAACTGCAGTCATTCTTGTATAATCATCAACTAATAACATAAAGTATCTCTCACCTTTTAAGCCTTTTGTTGTAGTTTGTCCAACTAGATCAGTATGCACAATTTCCAGTGGTCTTGTTGTTGAATATTCCTTTGATTTGAACCTGGTCTTTGTTTGCTTTCCTTGTTGGCAATGCTTGCATAGAGTGTTGGTTGGTTTCGTGATCTGGGGCATTTCCCTGACTTCTTCTCTTTTGCTGACTTTGACAAGGTTATCTAAATGCATGTGACCCATTCTTCTGTGCCATAGCCAACTTTCATCTTCCTTCCCTAGACAACACTTTTCATTTCCAATTTCGCTTAACACATATATGTTGCTTGAATTTCTTACAACTGTAGCGACCAATCTCCCTGAACACTTTTTTGTTATCTCACACTTTTGTGAATCGAAGGTAAATTTATGACCTTGATCACACATTTGACTCACACTTAAAATATTATGTTTCATATCTTCTACTAGTAGAACATTTTCTACCTTTTCATTCTTATTCCCAATTCGAACTGTGCCTTTTCCAATGATTTTGGTTGAATCATCATTTCTGAAGGAGACTGATCCATATCTTTCCTTTTGTAATGTAAGAAAATTATCTCTATCACCTGTCATGTGTTTTGAACATCCACTATCAACATACCAACCATGTTTCTTTTGTTTAGCTTATAGAGAGAATGTGCATTCTTCATTGCTATACTGATCTTGATTTCTTATCCATGTTGTTTTTTGAGGTTCTTGTTTGCAACTTTGTTGAGGTTCTTTAGGAGGGACTATCAATGTGCAATTTTTGGCCATGTGTCCAAAATTGTTACATTTGTAACATTCCACTTCAGTGCTCAAAGATTCAAACCTGTTGTAACTTCTTCTATGTGTTTCACTAGGTCTTATTGAATAATCCCTTTGTGTATGACTCTCAAAGTAGTTATTGTTCCTGTTGTTATCTCTGCAATTTACAACTTTATGTCCAAAATTATTACATGCATAACAGAAACCAAAAAATATAGTTTGATACCTGGTAGTTGAAGATCTTCTGAAAGGAGGTGCTCTTATGAATCCTTGTTCTTCTCGAGGCCTGTCTATCTGTTGTTGATTCTGAAATCCAAATCTTCTTGGTGGAGGAGTGTCCCTGAAATCTTCCTTGTATATATTTTTATCCCCTTTGATTGTTTCTGCATAGCTTTTTGAATTTTTTTCTTGCTCTGTTGTTTTGGAGCTTGAACCCTTTTCTGTCTGATTGTATCCAAGTCCAGACTTTTCAAGATGAGATTTTTGACTACTGATAATGCCATCTAGAACTTTTGAGCTATTATGCATATTTTTATTTTGAATATCCTTTCTTAAAGTGACAATCTTTGCTTCCAGATTTCCAATAATCATGTCCTTTCCTTCTAGATGTTCTTTGAGTGCTTCTTCAATTCTTTTATCTTCTTCTATTTGAACCTTCAATTTTGTGATCATTTGTTCTAGTTCTTGAGTGTCTTTTTTATTATCTAGTTCTGCTTGTAGTTTCTTGTTTTTCTTCTTTTCTCTTCTGATAAATTCTATGGCACTCATTAATTCTTCTTGGAAGTCAATGTCTGGGATGTCGCGGCCCTCTTCTCCGAAAAACAAATATCTGCAAAAATAAAAATAGTTGCCCACAATTCCGGCCCTGGAAAGTGCTCTGATACCACTTGTTAAGACCCAATACTAGATCTGAAGATATAATCACCACAAATACTGAATACACAATAGATCCATAAGCAAAATATAAGAAACCACACAATATTATTACCAAACCCTTGAGGTAGGGAAACACCATACAATGGATCCTATTATGGAAGTGATCCTCTCCTGTTCACTTGCCTCTTTGAGGGGGCATCCTCCTATTGAGCTACTGCTCCAAATACAATATTTCTTTTCATGTCTCATTACATTGCTTGAGCCCCTTTATATAGTGCTACCATCACCTAAGAACATTCTAGAGGAGGAATCTTCTAAAAGTAGAACCTTCTAAGAAGTCCTCTTACATTTATTATATCTAACTACCATAGTGAGCCTTATTTAATAATATAGTGGACCTAGTCCACCTTACATTGAATGACCTCCACTATTATCACTATGGGCCCTCTGGGCCCCCCTAC
>ML777372.1:991918-1039469 GCA_009831015.1 Picea engelmannii | reverse complement strand
CCAGCTGCAACTGGAAGGAGGCTCCAACCCCCTAGTTTCTTAGGCTACAACCTAAGGGAAGCTACAACTCCCTAATTCTCTGGCTACAACCAGAAGGAGGCTACAACCTTCTGTGTTCTCTGGCTACAACTGGAAGATGGCTACAACCACCTGTCCTTGCCCTGTCCAACTGCCCTAAAGTAGAAGTAGAATGATGGAACCACTGTCACACTATCATTGTGAGACATACTGTTGTAAACCTATACCAATAAATCTGAACCATGCATCAACCATGCATCAACCTGTACCTCAACCTGTAATCAAACTATACCATAAACAAGTGCATCAACCATGCACCAACCTATACCAAACAACCTGTAATCAACCTATACCATAAACAACTGCATCCAATCATGTGCCAAGTATGTACCAATAATGTGTCAACTACTCATCAACTATGACTCATCAATATGTACCAACATCATCAACTATACACCTCATGTATGTGCCAACTCATCAACTACTTGTCTCAACCATGTACTCAACATGTACCTAAACCAAAAGCCCTCATCAATTTCATCATCCAATTCTGATTTTTAGCTCTGTAATAGACCTGGTGTATATGATCACATTCCTGCAGACCTTCCTTAACTTTAACAATAAGAGACTAACATTTTCATCAAACTTTTCTTTAGTCTCACAAGACTAGTTTTGGATTAGTCAACAACCCTAACTTGAAATAATCATAACTTTGTACTTGTAATGAATAAAGATATGAGAATGATACACAATGTTATTCAGTGTGGTTTATGAAATTCCTCCAGGTTTCACTACTTGGAACCTCTCAGAAAAGGATTTATAGCAAAAATGGCACACCTTGCTGAATTATGGCTTATTCTAGAGAGCGACCTTGTAGAGAATGTCCCTCAAGGAATTTATTTTGAATCGATCTGAAACTATTACACAGAATACTATAGACTGTACTCTAACAAAAACATTTTTTCTTACTAAATTTGGATCTGTTATGAAGAAGTTATGATATTTTTACCCGAAACACCTGTTTTTGACTATTTTCAGGACTATCCACAAACCCTATTTTCCATGGAGTGTAAATCCAAAAATACAATGAACCACAAGCTAAATGTTTTACCATAGATACTTGGATATGTTTCCTCAATGGCATAGAAATTTCACAGTCTGAATCATTCTAGAAAAAACGTTATTGTGAAAATGGTGAGATGACCTGAAAAAAAACATACCTTAGAAAGCATCATCAAAAGAATTTATCCTTCCTTGAATTCCGACCTTCTTTTCTTCACTTTCCTCATAATTTCGGCTTCGATATCGTTTGGTTACCTCAGGCACCTATAGGTATTCAATATGCTCAACTTTGTCTTAAATGAGAGAGCCTTTCCTCTTATTTATACTCTCCAAGTAGCTTCCTTAAAAACATCTTCTAGGTCATTTTGCCCACTTTCCTTATTTTAGGGTTAACCCACTTCTAATTTATCCATTAAGTTTCTTATTTAAATAATTTATTTTGCATTCACTTTGAAATATAGTACACTCATCACTTCACTTTATTATTTACCTTCTAAAATTTCTTAAACCACTTTGACTACTTTCAGAAATGGGTCATGGGTTGGATCTCGTCCAAGAGGTGGGTGCCTCAAGGGGGGACGCACAGAACAACTGGACCTTGGCCTTCGACCCTTCATGGGTATCTCTCTGTCTTATGGTGTTAGGAACACTTGAATTGGAGGATTTTAAAGTTGCCTATTTGTCAACTTCTAATGTTTGAAGATGTGAGAACTAGATAACGGGGAGTTATTTGGATGCATATCCCCGAGATCCTACCTAGACTAAAAAATTTCTTTTAGCACCTCCTGTGGAGGAAAACTTAGTGAGTTTTTAGAAAAAATTTAGATGTTGTTGTTTGAGAGATTCGGGGTGTGAACCAATCGCGTTTGAACTAAGTGGGCGTGGATAATTCCTTCAACAAAAAGCAGGACGTTTCAGAATCCCTTTGGAGGAAACCTACTTCAACCTCCACAATTTGAGACAAAATTATGTGAGTAAGTAGTGACTTTGTGTGTGAGCAAGTGATAAAATGTGTCAAATTTTTAATAAGTTAGGTATCACCTCACAACATGTGGAATTTGTGTGGTCCTTTACAAGTCTTGATTACCTATCTTACTAGATGCCATTGGTACAACCTTGCGGAATTTTAAAGTCCCTAAAGAACTAGCATGTGGACATATGGGTCCTTACTAATCCTTTAAACTCCCTAATGTGATTTAATCTAAGAAAGCTTCAAAAACTATCCTAGATTGAAAGCATGTGGGCATGTATGGGCCCGTTACAATAATCTTTAAACTCCCCTAGTGATGTAAACTAAGAAAGTAGCATCAAAAACTATCTAACTTTGCAACATGTGGGCATGTATGGGCCCTTTACAAATTTAATATGTTTTTAAAAGAAACTAAGAGGGGATCTAGGGGGGCTTTGTCCTCTCCTAAATATTTTGTTTTTAAGGGAGATGAAATCTTCTCTCAATCGTTTTTTTGATTCTCAAGATCGCTCTATGGTGCGAGAGAAGAGCATACTCAATGATTGAAGTTAGTTTTCTGGTCCCAATGCAAGTGTTTATATATATGATAGAAAATGATCCTAACTTAACTTTTACAATCAAAACAAGCCATCCATGTGGCAGAAAATGAAATCAAAAGAGGAGAAATATGGTTCTTAACCCCCTAAGTGCCTATGTTTTGACTAACCCTTCATGTGGAGAGGTAATCTAAGTGTGGTGCATATTAAAAATTGCATATAATCAATATTTAGAAGGCTAGGGGCCTTCACAATATCACAAAAATCCATTACAATGTTGAATTTATGGAAAGATGCACGGGTCACAGAATAGACAGAGGCGCATATGGCGCCAATGCGTAGAGAAATAATGACCTATTGGATCACTATACGTAGAACGCACTGGGAAACACAGTGTTGTTGGCGCATGTGCTCTAAAGATGCACATGTGGGGTTAAAAATCCGTTCACGTTCTGATACGCGCCTGGGAAGAAAATCTTAAATAAAATTCTCTTTTTCCAGCTCTGAATTCAGCTCTTTGTAGGTAGGCTTGGGACAGTTATGATTCCTCCAAGGTAAATTGTAACATGCCCTGACCACCCAGGCCGGGTCACAATACACGAGAGAACGCTTTATGTTCTCTCTCTGTGGAACATACTGTAACATACCCAGTATCCAACTGAGCTATGCCACATGAATTTTTCAAACTTGTTGACGGGCGAAATTGACCGTCCGTCAACTGGAAGAGTGGAACCGATATGGGGTTGTCTAAATAACCCAAGCCATTTGGAATGAACCACCCTGACGGGTTTAGCGGCTCCGTTAGCCGATCTAAGGTCCTAAGAAAACAAAAAAAGAAAAACTACTCTAAACTAACTAATCTAACTAAAACTAACTATTAAAACAAACTAAACTAATCTAACTAAAATAACTATTAAAACAAACTTAACTAATCTAACTATTCTATATATATACAATCTACTAACTAATGGAAATATAACTTATTCACAAAATGTACAATATCTATAATTTACAGATTTAAATGAAACCTGAAAAAACTCATTTATATTCTACCCTAAGACAGAGAAAGATATTTTTTGTTGATTTTATAATTTTATGAACAGAAATAAAATAATAACTAACTAAACTAAACAACTAATACACTAAATATAACAACAAATCTAACTAAACATATATCTAACTAAACTACTAATATTATACTAACAAATTAACTAATAAATAAATCACAAACTGACCTGGAGAAACGCTCCAGGTTTGTCCTATGTATGATGATTTTGTCCGCTGATCGGAGGGAGGAAACCCGCACCAAATTATCAAGGAGATTCTCGTAAACGATAGCTGCAATGCTCTTCAAGTATGATTACAGGACAAACAAGACATAAAAAATTCACAACAATCTTATAATTTATAAATCTTCACAGTTAGATAAACCTGTATGCAAAGACTCATACAAAATAATTCAATTGATGAAGAAGAGAAATCTGTCATTCATTAAATGAATAAAGTAATTGTTGTATTTTTAAGTATTGAAAGAAATCAGATATGGATAGCACATTAATTAAATCATATCATTCTACAATAGACTATGATAGCTAAATTAGTCTATAATCAACTGCAAATGACATGCATAAACTTGAAACAAAAGATTGATATTATGAAAGCAAAAGCTGTAGCAAAACATCAATTCTTGTCTCAGTTTGTATTAGAAATCCATATCCTGGTTCTCCCACAAGTAAGGATGATCCTTATTACAAAAATAATAAGTATTTAAAGACCTCCCACAGGATAAAACATCCTCGTGGGAGTTATCAAACTGTTTACAGAAAATCTGGGAGGATATCCCAAGTTTTAACTAAACTAGGAATCTGAAATAAAAACTAAATCACACAAATATTTCCTAGACTGTCCAGCATGTCCAATGCAATTTGGATGTACCTGAAAAGGGTAAAAAATGGACAAGTTAGGAGGACATTTTATTGATGAAAATGATAAAAATTTAATTCTATATACTAGCTACAGAATCTTGCGATTCTGTAGCTGGTCTAAATCAGACACAGAATCAGCATAAAAATCAATTCAAATCTTTTAAAGAATTAAATTCAACTATTAACAAGTATCTAATAGCTACTTGAAAGACAAACGAATCATTCAAATCGAGATTGTTATACTAATTCGAGATCAAAACAAAACTAAAATCAAATGACTACAGAGATGCATATACTCTGTTTCGTTTGTTACCACAAAATTGGGTGAGCAGTAAAATATTGAATAGTAATGAAATCGTTCCATATCAAATTGAAATCGATATAATTAAAACAAATTATAGGCAGCTGCCTCATCAACAGGAAACATGATTGAATCTAGACAAGATCATTTTTAAATTGACATAACAAACAATCCATGCCATGAGAAAATTAAATCAAAACTGGCGCGTAAATGTTCACAAAGGAAATCATAATGAGATCAATCAACAGGATCTGTAGGATTAGTTCGATCATTTGTTATTGCAAATTGGGGCAGACAAAATCATTCACAAAATCATTTCTTGAATTCATTTTGAAACAACTATTACCCGAATTTCCTCATACGAATTCGACAAAAATGACATAAGTCGATCTGAGTTAACAAACTCATTTGAAAATTAAAATTAACAGAGCTGCAATCAAGTCTATTGTTGATATGAATACAACTCATAAAATCAATCATGCTAACTGAAGATACATAGCAATCCAATCAAGCGAATCAAACAGCTGGGGTTTAACATAGTTATCGTGAGTCAAAATCATTCCACGATTCGGGCGTGTTTGCACAGGCTTGAATGAGAACATTGTTTTCATGAAAAACAGAGTTGTTCTTTCCAGATCGTTGTCAATAAAAGTTGTATTCCCGATTTAGAAGATTATATCAATTTAAACTCACGAAGTTGTTCCAAAATCACGGCATACAAATTGAATTAGAGCTGATATAATCTAACCATAACGAAATTAAACCAAATCAAACATGATCGTGCTCTAAATTCAGCATGAAAAAACTTCCTGTTCAAATTGGATACAAACAAATTCACTTGAAAGAAAACCATCGATTCCGTTATCTTAACAGACAAACGAATCAAATCCGATAAAAATCTATTAGTGGCTAAACTGGGTATTAGCAAATCGTGTATCCAAATTGAAATTTCATTTATTTTTAGCAAAGCGAAAACAATGTACATGATGAACACATGATGACAGAGCCATTTCAAATGATATACAGAGCTATTTGAAAACCAAATTCAAATCATTATATTAATCCTGGTCATTCACAAAACTAAAACGATATCAAAATTCATACTTGTATGACGAGCAGATGGCTTGATCATGACATTTTGGAGTTGACAACAACTGTAGCCGATTCAACATTCCGAAAAACAATTGAA
Organism: Picea engelmannii; assembly: GCA_009831015.1. Lineage (NCBI taxonomy): Eukaryota > Viridiplantae > Streptophyta > Pinopsida > Pinales > Pinaceae > Picea > Picea engelmannii. Next base: position 1,033,468 of record ML777372.1, on the reverse strand, counting down.
CCAGTAGTCCTCTGCTTCCTATCAATTGATTGAAGTTTGTCTCTTTGGCTGGTCAGTACTGCAACTTGATTTTCCAATGATTGGATTTTCGATTGAAGGAGGGGAACGTCTATATAGTATCATTCCAATCACAAATCACATTGGTCACATGACGACTGTTTGGGCTTCGAAGATGTAGGTGAGGGTTTGGTTACATTGTCGAGGGTTTCATTAGGTAGTTCGATCCCTAGGTAACTGGGATTGTTTCTTAGGCAAGGAGGAAGATTCGAAACGAAGTCATAAGGTTGCTCAGAAAACAGACCCTGTGAGTAAGGGTACTCACTGGCTAGGAAGCGTTCTATGTCAGAGTTTGAATCCTCACTAAGGACTATGGGCTTCTACTCAACACTAGGTTTAGGATTATTTCTAGCCATTCTCGAGATAAGCCGAGCATTCTTTTTTCCTTTTCCATCAACAGTAGGGTTACCTCTAACCTTTTTGCTCACAGGATTTTTTATAGCCTCAGCTTTCTTAGTTATAACATCGGGTAAGTCAATATCAGGGTCGACCGAAGGCTTAGGAGAGGGTAGTAGGACATGGAAGGGCACTGGTGGCCCGACCTTGGTTTCATTAACCATAGGCTTGTCAATCTGGACAGGGTCTGTATCATCAAAACCATTTCGAGCGATAAAAGCTTGCCAGCTATCACCGTGGATACTTAAGTGGTGAACAATGATAAGTCTGATTAAGCCATGGTGGAACAAGCTACTATTATCCTTCTTCCTTTTAAACCTTTTTGAAATTTTATATAGGCTACGCTGGAAATAAAAGGGCATATTCAACGGGTATCCCATAAAATTCATTAACAAATGCAGGTGGTAGAGAAAAATGAGTCCATATCGACCCTCACAAGTCATGAATTGTTTGACCACCATCAAAATATCATGCCATCATGGTTTAAGCGTAGAGATGGGCATACCTCTATCACAAGATGTGACCTTTCGCGAGACGAACAGTAGTAGCCATGGCACCTCCTCGACCTTAGAGTTTTTAAACCAACGCTGGCCCGAGGATGGTAACCTTGTAGCAGAACTAATAAATTCCTCATTGATTTCCAATTGAATGTCACCCACCTTGGCTCTACATCCAAAAAGTCAGAGCGAACTGTTGTGCAACAAATAAATTAAAACCCTCAAATCACTGTACAAAGGTGAGCCAACCGTTATCCTCTAAGTCCTTCCATGCATTGTCGAACAGTAGCAAGGATTGGCTACCATTCGGCTTGATTCGCACCACCGGTGCCATGGAGCCGAGCACACGGTAGGTCCAGGGTTTGGATCATAGCACACACAGGAGAAGAGTGCACGAAGGGTTACCCGAGCTAACAAAGGTGAAACAGGGATAAGGGATAGACATTAATGATATCATGCGAAGGTGGTGGAGCTTATTTCTACCATGCATAATAGTTATTTCCAAAGTACAACCGCCGACGTTTATAGCTGTTCAACCCACTATTGTATAGTTTTAAAAATCATATCACTTACCCGACCAATGAAACCAATGGTAAGTGTATTAATCAACGCGTGCAATGGTTATACCATAGTTTTAAAACCAATCATACAAATTGAAATCAATACCAAGTGTTTAACCAATGTGACATGCTTTGTATCAATTCATATCAAGAATTTAACCAACGTGCCAATGTGTTTTGATAACATGAACTAGGTGTCATATTAAATGAAATATATCAAGGGTTTAACCATGACACCTATGTATTTTTATGAAACCAATAGTCAAGTAGATCAAATCAAAGAACATGTGAATCCAATTGCCAATGTATCATAAACTCAACGAAAAAAAATCACACAATCAAATCAAGACTGTCAAATGAGTACAGATCGAAAGGTTTTTTGCCAACTGCATAGTGATAAGTGAAATGTAAACGCAATGGGCATATCAACAAAAATGATAATGAAAATATAATAATGATTTTAATGCGGCTTCGAAAGACAAAGTTTTCACGCTTACAGTCGTGAAAACAAAACGAGGTAAGTGTGCAAACAACGCAAAAATAAAAGTGTCGTTTCATTCAAAAATTGCGACGAAAAATTGATGTTTGCAAAACATTGGTGTAGGCAGCTTATAAAATAGTAAACAAAAGTGAATTGGCTGCCAACAATGGCGACACACTGGTAGAAGCAGTTATCTCTGCCAAAAGAACAAATTCAGATTAGGGCCGCAAAGATAATTCCAAATCAAAAACAACAACCAGAAAATTGTATAAACATCATCAGTAACCAACTATTCCAGCAGTGTTTTAAAAGATGAAAACAGATAACAGTCTTAAGACCAACGAGTCACGATATTAAAGATAAAATCTCCGATATTGTTGATAGAGCCACTGCTGCTAGTAGGCGTTCATAGCCTCGACAGGGTTTCCATTTAACCCACTCTGACATCTGTATCCTGCCAAGAAGTTCTGGATCAGAATAAAGGACGTTAAGAGGTTTTTTTTTATTCGCAAATTTTCATATACCCGACATTGCTTTGCTGCCAGCGGGCCTGTTCAGTACCCCAACGAAGTTGTCTTTGTGTCATGCATGCATTTACCCGCTGCCAACAGACCTGTTCAGCATCCCGACTGGTTTACAAGCACTTCCCACAGCTCTATTATTGATTTATTTTGTTTTGTTTTACAAAGATTTATAGTTGAGTGGGGTGACGCGAAAATCATGATATTTTAACATACTTTTTTCAGATCTCATTAGAATTTTTTAGAACTGTCATTTATTAAGATCCAGAGATGTTTTATTTACAAAAACAACTTCCTAAGGCAGGGAGACATCTTCTGAGTCATTCCCTTAAGGAATAGGGACAACGTAAAAAGATAATAGATGATCATGACAAGCTTTACTCAGAGATCGAAATCAGTCAACTTCTTTCGAACAACAGACGTTTTGCCAACACAGATATAAATTTCACTGATGTTTATATAATTTTCTTAGCAGTTATTTCAGCGAAGGAATTTTCTGTTTTCTTTATCTGAATAGCTCAATAATACAGGTATGTGTATCTTAAAAAACACAAGCTGAGAAATCAAAAGTAAAAGAAAACGAAAAAGAAAACAAAGCAGAATATGTACATAATATACAAGGGTTGTTATCAAGCAAAGTATCTTTTCAGGGCTTGGCCATTCACCGGAGAGGTGTCAGGCTGCCCTTCTAGATTCTGCAATGGAAAAGAGATGGGACCCAACTTTTCAGCGATTAAAAACGGTCCAAGCCACAAGTTCTGAAATTTCGTGTGCTCTCCCTTTCCCTCATGCGGTTTGTCCCACTTCAAGACAAGGTCACCTACTTCGAAGTTCCTATCGGAGGCAGAGTTAGAATCGAACTAGCTTTTGACTATCTGTTGATGCTAATCTAACTTACGTTTAGCTTGGGTTCTTACCTCTTCTAGCTTCACAAAAGCGTTAATTCGGTTCTCCAAAGGGGGACAATCTTCTTCTTGGACTTTCTGTGACAACTGAAGTGAAGGAAGAAGAAAGTGAGGTGGCAGAATTGCTTCTCTGCCATAAATGAGAAAAAGGGGGAGTTACCTACAACAGTTTTTTATCATCCCACAGCATGTTTAATAGTGCATTGTGCCAATTCTTGTGGTTTTGAACCACCGTTCTCTTGATGATTTTAGTTAAGTTCTTATTTGTTGATTCTGCCAATCTGTTTCCCTGGGGGTAATAGCTAGAAAAATACTTCAATTTAATCCCTTTTTCCGAAGCGAACTCACTCATCTCGAGGGAGGAAAAGTAGGAAGAATTATCGAACACTAAACAATCAGGGATACTGAAACGAGTGATAATATTCGAATTTAGAAAGACAATTACCTGACTGGTGTTGACAGTTCTTCACGCAGTGGCTTCAGACCATCTGGTGAAATAATCCATGGCGGTTATGATAAACTTATGTTGTTGTGAGGAAGGGGGATTGATTGGACCTATGATATCAAGGCCCCGCTGCTGGAAAGGAAAGTCTACTGAAACAGACTGCAAAGGAAAGGCTGGTTTTTGTAACCGCCCTGATGCTTTCTGACAAATGATACACTTATGACATAAAGCATGTGCGTCTCTAAAAAGTGTGGGCCAATAATAATCGGCTCTCAAAACCTTATGGGCAGTGGTGTCACCACCAAAATGACCACCAACTTCACCTGCATGCAACTCTAGTAAGACTTTTTCTGCTTCGTCTTTCTCAAGACAACGCATCAGTACATCGTCAACATTTTGACGAAACAGGATACCATTAACCAAATAAAAGGAGGCAGACTTTAATCTCAACGCTCTTCTCTTGGTTGGATCCAGATGACGGGGGGTTGATCCATGTTCAAGACAGAATTTTATATCGTCATACCAGGGACTGACATCGTTTTGTATACAATAGATTGCATTCTGATCGTTCTGTACTAGGTTTGACAGATTGTTTTCTTCTTTCTGTCCTTCGACTGAATCAACAACTAACTTGCATAACCCTTGGCCTCTCACTATCTGAGCTAGGGTGATTTCTATGTCATACTCCTGTAAGGAGGTAACCCAGTTGGCCCTCTTTTCACCTAGTTCCTTCTGCACTAACAGGTTCCTAACGGCTGGGTAGGGAACAATAATCTTCGTCCTAGATTTCAAAAGATACGAACGGAAGTGTTTGACTGCTTTGAAAATAGTGTAGGCCTACTGATCAACCGCGGGGTATTTTAGTTCAGCGCCTTTGAAATCAGAGCTCATAAAGGCAATGGGTACTTCGTTGTTTTCGGCGTTCAATTGGGTTAGGACTGCGGCGTAGGAGTGGTCAGAAGAAAAAGTGTAGAGTGTGAAATATATTGAAAAGTCGGGGCTCATGAGAGAAGGAGCATCTATTATAGCCTTCTTTATTACATTAAAAGATTGATTTTTTTAGGGTCCCTAATGATAATGGTTGTCTTTCTTAATTAGGTTCTGCAAAGGTCTGACCATTTCGGAGAAACTAGGGACGAATCTCCTTACGAAGTTAATCTGGCCTAAGAAAGATTGCATAGACCTTTTGGATGTAGGAGGAGGAAGCTTCGTGATGGCTTGAGTCCTTTCGAGGTCGATAATCATCCCCTCATTTGACACAATAAATCCTAAGAGTTTACCCTGTTCTACTGCAAAGATGGATTTTTTAGGGTTCAAGGAGATGTCGTATTTACGACATCACTGTAGAACGACTCGTAAATAAGCTAGATGATCGGTTTTGTTTTTAGAGAACACAGTGACATCGTCTAAGTAAACTATGACGGACTGATTAATTAAGCCTCGGAAAGCAATGTTCATTGCTCTCTGGAAAGTAGCACCGGCATTAATCAATCCAAAGGGCATTTTTCGATAAGCATAGGTGCCCCATGGGGTGCGGAAGGTAGTTTTAAGTTGGTCTGGTGGAGACATCAGGGCTTGGTTGTACCCTGAGAAACCATCTAATAAAGATAGCCTCTCAGAACCAGATACCTGTTGAAGGATCTGTTCCATGGGTGGGATAGGATAGTTATCTTTGTCAGACGCTCTATTAAGCTTTCGGAAATCGACGTAGAGTCGGATTTCCCCACTTTTCTTCCGAACTGGGACAAGGTTAGAAAACCATTGAGTGTTCCTAACAAGAAAAATTATCTTAGCATTTAAGAGTTTATTCAATTCTTTTTGAATGGTCGGTTCGAGCTTAGGGTGCATTTTTCTCAATTTTTGTTGAAAGGGTAAGGTTTGGGGCTTCATAGGAATGACATGCTGTATGATGTTAGGGTCGAAAGTTTTAAGGTCATCATATGTCCATGCAAAGACATCTTTAAATTCTTTGAACTATTTAATACATGAAACTTTTTCTTGTTGAGAACATCCTACCCCTAGATTGATGCACTGCGGATTATCATTAGTTCCTAAGTTTACTTTTTCATATAATAATGAGGAACTATTGGTTTTACAGTTGACCGATTTTTTGAATTTATCTTGAAGATCATAAAACTTCTCTAATCTGACTATAGATTTAGGGATCGAGTTTACCATGTCCGATGAAGATTCAGGAGTTCTTGGATCTGGTATTACCGTGAAATCACCCAAATTGTCGTCGTGCGTGTGTTCGTCTATGACCGCGCCTTGAAAGGTTTCTTCCATGTGTAGAAAGTTAATGATATACTAATCATCATCAAATACTCTCCAGTTCATGATGTTGTCAGGAATGGATGGTCGGAACAAAAGCTCGACGAAGAATGCATCCGGGGACAAGCCTTCTGCAAGAAGAAGTTTAGAAGCTACATTAGCTAATAAATCTTCTTCAGAGTTATTCAATCTAGGAATAGAATTTATATTGAAAGAGGAAAATTTATTAGTTAAATTCCATACCTCAGACTGGTATCTTTTGAGATGCGGAGACAGACAGTGGATAGAGTCTCTTACTTGTGTAACCACTATTTCATAGTCGCCAAAAACGGTCAAATTTTGAATGTTCATGTCTAAAGATTTTCTGAGACCTTGCAGTAAAGCCTCATATTCTGCAGTGTTATTAGTACATTCAAATTCTAACCTACATGCAATCATTGTTTTGTTACCTGCCGGATCGATAACAACGCAGCCTGCACCAGCTCCTTCTTTGGACTTTGACCCGTCGAAATAAAGAGACCAAATTTGATTTCCATCGGGTACATGAGACTGTTGTGTAGAAGTTGTTGGCTGCACATATGCTACAATCTTGGACTGTTGTTCTTGATTGGTGGTAGCTGAAGCCTCAGCCATGAAATTGCCGAAAAAGGTATCCATCCTTTGTACTTCAGGTGATTTATCAGAAGGTGTAAATGGTTCGTTGGGATCATTCAAATATGTGACTGTGAGCTTAAGGTAGCGTTCACAATTTACCTTAATCTTGTTGGGCTTGCCGTTTTCTAGGAGCCACAGGTGAGACCAATCTATTGCAAAATAACCGTGTAGCTACTCCGACCAGTCCCTGCTTAAAAACATGCCATACACTTATGGAATATCCACAATGATAATATCAATTATTTGATGAACCTTGGGGTTAGATGATAATCTTATAAGGACGTTTCTTAATTCGCCTATAACTTTGACATTGGTTCGATCAAGTTGGATGGTTTTTAATGTACATGGTTCAACCTCAGCATTAATCTTCTAACATACAGACCATGGCATTATATTGGATGTTTCTCCTGAGTCTACCATACAATTGTGCACGTTTCTATTAAAGATTTTGAAAGTTAACAAAAATGGAGGTACATTTTTGCGAGTACTAAGGGTAATAGCTTGAGGTTTTTTACTCACATTTTCTAAAGCTACTTTATCTACATTATTTACATTATTTACAGGAAGGATTCCTTTATTTTGAGGATCAGGGTTATTTTTAGTGGAAGTCTTCTGAGGAACTTTGTTCTTGACAACCTTATTACCACTTGAATTACCATTCTTTCTATTTTCTAAGATGTTTTGTAACATTTTTTGTAGCAGAAATGGAAATTTTAATAACTCAAAAACATAAATGTTAGCCCTTAACTTTTTAAGATCTTCAACTAAATCATAATCTAAGTTGGGGTTCACATTACTCTGTTTAGTCTCAGCTGGTTTAGATTGCTTTAGAGGCGGAGTTGTAGTGTTTTCGGCAGAGAGTTTGTTGGCGGTCTTACTCCTGGTATTATAAGGATGAACTGTCTCGAAGTTAGCTTGAAAGATGCTATTTGAGAAGTGTCCAAAAATGTTTGGAGAAGACTCTTCTTCTTGAGCTATCTCTGGTTCAACAACCTTTTCAGGAATCTCAGGAGGTGTCAAGTTATCCTGGGCTTCTAAAATTGTTTGTAAGGCATATTGCAGACTTTCTAGATTTAGGCCTTCTGTAGTAGGATTAGATCAGTTGGGGGGAAAAGAATTCTTGAACATGGGTTTGTAAGGCCCTTTGCTCGAAGAATCTTCTTTGACCGTCTTTTTTAAGTCTATAACTTGGTTTGACAGTTTTTGAACAACTTTGGTTAAGTTTTCTAAATCAGAGCTTTCCGGCTGTGTTTTACTTTGGGTAGGTCTGGGGAGGATTTCGATCTTCTTTTTGGAAGAAGAACTAGTCTCAGTTTCATTGCTAGTAGAGTCTTTAAGACTAAGTATGTCTTTTTCAATCTGGCTGGCCTCTTCGAACGCTTCTAACAACGTGGCTTTCTTAGATCGTTTAACCCAAATAGCTATACTTTGATGCAAATATTTAGTGTAGTATGCTATTATAAGACTCTCGGTAGGCATGGAATCAGCAGGGATTCGGTTTTTAAGTGTTAATAATCTTTGATTAAAGTCCTTAACTTTCTCTTTTGGGTTCATTTTTAAGCTAGAAATCTCCATAACTAGAACTTCTGGAGTCTTATCATCTCCAAATTTTTCCAAAAAGCAGAATTCAAACTTATCCCAGGACACGATGGTATGGGGTTGTTGAGCAAAGTACCATGTAGATGCATTGCCCTCGAAAGTATAGGGGAACAACCTACAGACTACGTCCTCATGCTTGACATTGCGGAGTCTTATGGCTAACATAAACTTTTTAATGTGATATTCGGCGACCTGTTTAGAGTCAGGGTCGAACTTGGGGAGCCACTTCTCTGGATGTTTGGGTAAGGGGTGTTGTGCTCTAGGTATAACTACTGCATCATGGTCAAGCCAAGGTCTAGCAGGGTTGTTCCGATTTTCCATCGGTGTAGAGGGTGTAGAAGGTTGAGAAGGGGAACTGCCTTCGTCAGAGGAATCTCCTTCAGAAGAGGAAGGAGATGATGGAGGTGGTGAGGGAGGTATACCAGATCCTCCTGCAGCAGGAGTGTCGATTGGATTTGTAGGATTCACAATGAGATTAGTGCCTCCTAATTGTTCTCTGATATTAGAGAAATCTAAAGGTTGGTCAAACGGACGGTTTGGTTGTCTCAAATGGGCTAAGGCACTGCGAGTTCTTATGAGAGATTAACGGACAATCTCTTATTTGTCACCACCTGTAGGATTAGGGGTTACTGGCTCAACTGTGATCCGTGGATCATCGGTTGATGTGGTTGTTGTTTGAGGGGGAATGTTATCGTTCGAATGACTTCTAGTCACTATAGGTGAGCGATTAGGTGGTGGAGGAGTCTTGCGACCACCTCGTGTAATTAATTAAGTTCAGGCCCTCCTTCTAGCACCATTTGTTGACGGGCGAAATTGACCATCCGTCAACTGGAAGAGTGGAACCGGTCCGGGGTTGTCTAAATAACCCAAGCCGTTTGGAATGAACCACCCTAACGGGTTTAGCGGCTCCGTTAGCCAATCTAAGGTCCTAAGAAAACAAAAAAAGAAAAACTACTCTAAACTAACTAATCTAACTAAAACTAATTATTAAAACAAACTAAACTAATCTAACTAAAATAACTATTAAAACAAACTAAACTAATCTAACTAAAACAACTATTAAAACAGACTTAACTAATCTAACTATTCTATATATATACAATCTACTAACTAATGGAAATATAACTTATTCACGAAATGTACAATATCTACAATTTACAGATTTAAATGAAACTTGAAAAAACTCATTTATATTCTTCCCTAAGACAGAGAAAGATATTTTTTGTTGATTTTATAATTTTATGAACAGAAATAAAACAAAAACTAACTAAACTAAACAACTAATACACTAACTATAACAACAAATCTAACTAAACTACTAATATTATACTAACAAATTAACTAATAAATAAATCACAAACTGACCTGGAGAAACGCTCCAGGTTTGTCCTGTGTATGATGATTTTGTCAGCTGATCGGAGGGAGGAAACCCGTACCGAATTATCCAGGAGCTTCTCGTAAACGATAGCTGCAGTGCTCTTAAGGTATGATTACAGGACAAACAAGACATAAAAAATTCACAGCGATCTTATAATTTATAAATCTTCACAGTTAGATAAACCTCTATGCAAAGACTCATACAAAATAATTCAGTTGATGAAGAAGAGAAATATGTCATTCATTAACTGAATAAAGTAATTGTTGTATTTTTAATTATTGAAAGAAATCAGATATGGATAGCACATTAATTAAATCATATCATTCTGCAATATACTATGATAGCTAAAGTAGTCTATAATCAACTACAAATGACATGCATAAACTTGAAACAAAAGATTGATATTATGAAAGCGAAAGCTGTAGCAAAACATCAATTCTTATCTCAGTTTGTATTAGAAATCCATAGCCTGGTTCTCCCACAAGTAAGGATGATCCTTATTACAAAAATAATAAGTATTTAAAGACCTCCCATAGGGTAAAACATCCCTGTGTAAGTTATCAAACTGTTTACAGAAAATCTGGGAGGATATCCCAAGTTTTGACTAAACTAGGAATCTGAAATAAAAACTAAATCACACAAATATCTCCTAGACTGTCCAGCATGTCCAATGCAATTCGGATGTACCTGAAAAGGATAAAAAATGGACAAGTTAGGAGGATATTTTATTGATGAAAATGATAAAAATTTAATTCTATAGACTAGCTACAGAATCTTGCGATTCTGTAGCTGGTCTAAATCAGACACAGAATCAGCATAAAAATCAATTCAAATCTTTTAAAGAATTAAATTCAACTATTAACAAGTATCTAATAGCTACTTGAAAGACAAACGAATCATTCAAATCGAGATTGTTATACTAATTCAAGATCAAAACAAAACTAAAATCAAATGACTACAGAGATGCATATACTCTGTTTCGTTTGTTACCACAAAATTGGGTGAGCAGTAAAATATTGAATAGTAATGAAATCGTTCCATATCAAATTGAAATAGATATAATTAAAACAAATCATAGGCAGCTGCCTCATCAACAGGAAACACGATCGAATCCAGACAAGATCATTTTTAAATTGACATAACAAACGATCCATGCCATGAGCGAATTAAATCAAAACTGACGCGTAAATGTTCACAAACGAAATCATAATGAGATCAATCAACAGGATCTGTAGGATTAGTTTGATCGTTTGTTATTGCAAATTGGGGCAGACAAAATCATTCACGAAATCATTTCTTGAATTCATTTTGAAACGTCTATTACCCGAATTTCCTCATACGAATTCGACAAAAATGACATAAGTCGATCTGAGTTAACAAACTCGTTTGAAAATTAAAATTAACAGAGCTGCAATCAAGTCTATTTTTTATACGAATACAACTCATAAAATCAATCATGCTAACTGAAGATACACAGCAATCCAATCAAGCGAATCAAACAGCTGGGGTTGAACATAGTTATCGTGAGTCAAAATCATTCCACGATTCGGGCGTGTTTGCATAGGCTTGAATGAGAACATTGTTTTCATGAAAAACAGAGTTGTTCTTTCCAAATCGTTGTCAATCAGAGTTGTATTCCTGATTTAGAAGATTATATCAATTTAAACTCATGCAGCTGTTCCAAAATCACGGCATACAAACTGAATTAGAGCCGATATAATCTAACCATAATGAAATTAAACCAAATCAAACATGATCGTGCTCTAAATTCAGCATGAAAAAACTTCCTGTTCAAATTGGATACAAACAAATTCACTTGAAAGAAAACCATTGATTTCGTTATCTTAACAGACAAACAAATCAAATCTGATGAAAATCTATCAGTGACTAAACTGGGTATTAGCAAATCGTGTATCCAAATTGAAATTTCATTTATTTTTAGCAAAGAGAAAACAATGTACAGGATGAACACATTATGACAGAGCCATTTCGAATGATAGACAGAGCTATTTGAAAACCAAATTCAAATCATTATATTACTCCTGGTCATTCAAAAAACTAAAACGATATCAAAATTCATACCTGTATGACGAGCAGACGGCTTGATCATGACATTTTGGAGTTGACAATGGCTGTAGCCGATTCAACATTCCGAAAGACAATTGAACTAGTAGTCCTCTGCTTCCTATCAGTTGCTTGAAGTTTGTCTCTTTGGCTGGTCAGTGCTGCAACTTGATTTTCCAATGATTGGATTTTCGATTGAAGGAGGGGAACGTCTATATAGTATCGTTCCAACCACAAATCACATTGGTCACACGATGATTGTTTGGGCTTCGAAGATGCTGGTGACGGTTTGGTTACATTGCCGAGGGTTTTGTTAGGTAGTTCGATCCCTAGGTAACTGGGATTGTTTCTTAGGCAAGGAGGAAGATTTGAAGCGAAGTATTAAGGTGGCTGGGAACACAGACTCTTTGAGTAAGGGTACTCACTAGCTAGGAAGCGTTCTATGTCAGAGTCTGAATCCTCACTAAGGACTATGGGCTTCTACTCAACACTAGGTTTAGGCTTATTTCTAGCCATTCTCGAGATAAGCCGAGCATTCTTTTTTCCTTTTCCATCAAAATTAGGGTTACCTCTAACCTTTTTGCTCATAGGCTTTTTTATAGCCTCAGCCTTCTCAGTTATAACATCGGGTAAGTCAATATCAGGGTCAACTGAAGGATTAGGAGAGGGCAGTAGGACATGGAAAGGCACTGGTGGCCTGACCTTGGTTTCATTAACCATAGGATTGTCAATCTGGACAGGGTCTGTATCATCAAAACCATTTCAAGCGATAAAATCTCTCCAGCTATCACTATGGATACTTAAGTGGTGAACAATGATAAGTCTGATTAAGCCATGGTGGAACAAGCTACTATCAGCCTTCTCCCTTTTAAACCTTTTCGACATTGTATATAGGCTACGTTGGAAATAAAAGTGCATATTCAACGGATATCCCATAAAATTCATTAACAAACACAGGTGGTTGAGAAAAACGAGTCCATATCAACCCTCACAGGTCATGAATTGTTTGACCACCATCAAAATATCATGCCATCGTGGTTTAAGCGCAGAGATGGGCATACCTCTATCACAAGATGTGACTTTTCGCGAGACGAACAGTAGTGGCCATGGCACCTCCTCGACCTTAAAGATTTTAAACCAACGCTGGCCCAAGGATGGTAACCCTGTAGAAGAACTAATAAATTCCTCATTCATTTCCAATTGAATTTTGCCCATCTTGGCTCTACAGCCATCAAAAGTCAGAGCGAACTTTTGTGCAACAAATAAATTAAAACCCTCAAATTATTGTACAAAGGTGAGCCAACCGTTATCCTTTAAGTCCTTCCGTGCATTGTCGAACAGTAGCAACGCTTGGCTATCGTTCGGCTCAATTCGCACCACCGGTGCCATGGAGCCATGCACACGGTAGGTCCAGGGTTTGGATCATAGCACACACAGGAGCAGAGTGCACGAAGGGTTATCCGAGCTAACAGAGGTGAAACAGGGATAAGGGATAGACATTAATGATATTGTGCGAAGGTGGTGGAGCTTATTTTTGCCATGCATAATAGTTATTGCCAAAGTACAACCGTCGACGTTTATAGCTGTTCAACCCACTATTGTATAGTTTTAAAGATCATATCACTTGCTCGACCAATGAAACCAATGGTAAGTGTATTAATCAACGCGCGGAATGGTTATACCATAGTTTTAAAACCAATCATACAAATTGAAATCAATACCAAGTGTTTAACCAATGTGACATGCGTTGCATCAATTCATATCAAGAATTTAACCAACGTGCCAATGTGTTTTGATAACATGAACTAGGTGTCATATTAAATGAAATATATCAAGGGTTTAACCATGACACCTATGTATTTTTATGAAACCAATAGTCAAGTAGATCAAATCAAAGAACATGTGAATCAAATTGCCAATGTATCACAAACTCAACGAAACAAAATCACACAATCAAATCAAGACTATCAAATGAGTACAGATCGAAAGGTTTTTTTCCAACTGCATAGTGATAAGTGAAATGTAAACGCAATGGGCATAACGACAAAAATGATAACGACAATTCAATAAAGATTTTAATGTGGCTTCGAAAGACCAAGTTTTCATGCTTACAGTCGTAAAAACAAAATGAGGTAAGTGTGCGAACAACGCAAAAATAAAAGTGTCTTTTCATTCAAAAATTGCGACAAAAAATTGATGTTTGCAAAACATTGGTGTAGGCAGCTTATAAAACAGTAAACAAAAGTGAATTGGCTGCCAACAATGGCGACACACTCGTAGAAGCAGTTATCTCTGCCAAAAGAACAAATTTGGATTAGGACAGCAAAGATAATTCCAACTCAAAAACAACAACCAGAAAATTGTATAAACATCATCAGTAACCAACTATTCCAGCAGTGTTTTAAAAGATGAAAACAGATAACAATCTTAAGACCAGCGAGTCACGATATTAAAGATAAAATCTCCGATATTGTTGACAGAGCCACTGCTGCCAGCATGCGTGCATAGCCTCGACAGGATTGCCATTTAACCCACTCTGACATCTGTATCCTGCCAAGAAGTTCCGGATCAGAATAAAGGACGTTAAGAGGTTTTTTTTTATTCGAAAATTTTCATATACCCGACATTGCTTTGCTACCAGCGGGCCTGTTCAGTACCCCGGTGAAGTTGTCTTGGCGTCATGCATGCATTTACCCGCTGCCAGCAGACCTGTTCAGCATCCCACCGGTTTACAAGCACTTCCCACAGCTCTATTATTGATTTATTTTGTTTTGTTTTACAAAGATTTATAGTTGAGCGGGGTGACGCTGAAAATCATGATATTTTAACATATTTTTTTTAGACCTCATCATAATTTTTTAGAACTGTCATTTATTAAGATCTAGAGATGTTTTATTTACAAAAACAACTTCCTAAGGTAGGGAGACATCTTCTGAGTCATTCCCTTAAGGAATAGGGACAGCGTAAAAAGATAATAGATGATCATGACAAGCTTTACTCAGAGATCGAAATCAATCAACTTCTTTCGAACAACAGACTTTTTTCCAACACAGATATAAATTTCACTGATGTTTATATAATTTTCTTAGCAGTTATTTCAGCGAAGGAATTTTTTGTTTTCTTTATCTGAATAGCTCAATAATACAGGTATGTGTATCTTAAAAAACACAAGCTGAGAAATAAAAAATAAAAGCAAATGAAAAAGCAAACAAAGCAGAATATGTACATAATATACAAGGGTTGTTATCAAGAAAAGTATCTTTTTAGGGCTTGGCCATTCACCGGATAGGTGTCAGGCTGCCCTTCTAGATTCTGCAATCGAAAAGAGCTGGGACCCAACTTTTCAGGGATTAAAAACAGTCCAAGCCACAAGTTCTGAAATTTCGTGTGCTCTCTCTTTCCCTCATGCGGTTTGTCCCACTTCAAGACAAGGTCACCTACTTCGAAGTTCCTATCGGAGGCAGAGTTAGAATCGAACCAGCTTTTGACTATCTATTGATGTTGATATAACATATGTTTAGCTTGGGTTATTACCTCTTCTAGCTTCATCAAAGCGTTAATTCAGTTTTCCAAAGGGGGACAATCTTCTTCTTGGACTTTCTGTGACAACTGAAGTGAAGGAAGAAGAATGTGAGGTGGCAGAATTGCTTCTCTGCCATAAACGAGAAAAAAGGGGGAGTTACCTACAGCAACTTTTGGTGTTACCCTATCAGCCCACAGTGCATTTAATAGTGCATTGTGCCAATTTTTGTGGTTTTCAACCACCATTCTCTTGATGATTTTAATTAAGTTCTTATTTGTTGATTCTGCCAATCCGTTGCCCTCGGGGTAATAGCTATCAGAATACTTCAATTTAATCCCTTTTTCCAAAGAGAACTCACTCATCTCGAGGGAGAAAAAGTAAGAAGCATTATTGAACACTAAACAATCAGGGATATCGAAACGAGTGATAATATTCGAATTTAGAAAGGCAATTACCTGACTGGTGTTGACAGTTCTTAACACAACGGCTTCAGACCATCTGGTGAAATAATCCGTGGTTGTTATGATAAAATTATGTTGTTGTGAGGAAGGGGGATTGATTGGACCTATGATATCAAGGCCCCACTGCTGGAAAGGAAAGTCTACTGAAACAGGTTGCAAAGGAAAGGCTGGTTTTTGTAACCGCCCTGATGCTTTCTGACAAATGATACACTTACGACATAAAGCATGGGTGTCTCTAAAAAGCGTGGGCCAGTAATAACCGGCTCTCAAAACCTTATCGGCAGTGGTGTCACCACCAAAATTACCACCAGCTTCACCTGCATGCAACTCTAGTAAGACTTTTTCTGCTTCGTCTTTCTCAAGACAGCGCATCAGTACGTCGTCAAAATTTTGACGAATCAGGATACCATTAACCAAATGAAAGGAGGAAGACTTTAATCTCAACGCTCTTCTGTTGGTGGGATCCAAGTGACAGGGGGCTGATCCATGTTCAAGACAGAATTTTATATCGTCATACCAGGGACTGACAGTGTTTTGTATACAATAGATTGCATTCTGATCGTGCTGTACTAGGTTTGACAGATCGTTTTCTTCTTGTTGTCCTTCGAATGAATCAGCGACTAACTTGCATAACCCTTGGCCTCTCACTATCTAAGCTGGGGTGATTTCTATGTCATACTCCTGTAAGGAGGTAACCCAGTTGGCCCTCTTTTCACCTAGTTCCTTCTGCACTAACAGGTTCCTAACGGCTGGGTAGGGAACAATAATCTTTGTCCTAGATTTCAAAAGATACGAACAAAAGTGTTTGACTGATTTGAAAACAGCGTAGGCCTGCTGATCTACCACGGGGTATTTTAGTTTAGCGCCTTTGAAAGAAGAGCTCATAAAGGCAATGGGTACTTCATTGTTTTCATCGTTCTTTTGGGTTAGGACTGCGGCATAGGAGCGGTCAGAAGCAAAAGTGTAGAGTGTGAAATCTTTGGAAAAGTCGGGGTTCATGAGAGAAGGAGCATCTATTATAGCCTTCTTTATTGCATTAAAAGCTTGATTTTCTAAGGGTCCCCAATGATAATGGATGTCTTTCTTAATTAGGTTCTGCAAAGGTCTGACCATTTCGGAGAAACTGGGGATGAATCTCCTTACGAAGTTAATCTGACCTAAGAAAGACTGCATAGACTTTTTGGATGTAGGAGGAGGAAGCTTCGTGATGGCTTGAGTCCTTTCGGGGTCGATAATCATCCCCTCGTTTGACACAATAAATC
This sequence comes from Picea engelmannii, assembly GCA_009831015.1. Lineage (NCBI taxonomy): Eukaryota > Viridiplantae > Streptophyta > Pinopsida > Pinales > Pinaceae > Picea > Picea engelmannii. Next base: position 1,016,394 of record ML777372.1, on the reverse strand, counting down.
CTAAGAGTTTACCCTGTTCTACTGCAAAGATGGAGTTTTTAGGGTTCAAGGAGATGCCGTATTTACGACATCGCTGTAGAACGGCTCGTAAATGAGCTAGATGATCGATTTTGTTCTTAGAGAACACAGTGACATCGTCTAAGTAAACTACGACGGACTGATTGATTAAGCCTCGGAAAGCAATGTCCATTTCTCTCTGGAAAGTACCACCGACATTAATCAATCCAAAGGGCATTTTTCGATAAGCATAGGTGCCCCATGGGGTGCGGAAGGTAGTTTTAAGTTGGTCTGGTGGAGACATCAGGACTTTGTTGTACCCTGAGAAACCATCTAATAAAGATATCCTCTCAGAACCAGATACCTGTTGAAGGATTTGTTCCATGGGTGGGACATGATAGTTATCTTTGTAAGACACTCTATTAAGGTTTCGGAAATTGACGCAGAGTCAAATTTCCCCACTTTTCTTCCAAACTGGGACAAGGTCAGAAACCCATTGAGTGTGCCTAACAGGAAAAATTATCTTAGCATTTAGGAGTTTATTCAATTCTTTTTGAACGGTCAGTTCGAGCTTAGGGTGCAGTTTTCTCAATTTTTGTTGAAAGGGTAAGGTTTGGGGCTTCATAGGAATGACATGATGTATGATGTTAGGGTCGAAATTTTTAAGGTCATCATACGTCCATGCCAAGACATCTTTAAATTATTTGAAAAATTTAATAAATGCAACTTTTTCTTGTTGAGAACATCCTACCCCTAGATTAATGCACTGTGGATTATCATTAGTTCCTAAGTTTACTTTTTCGTATAATAACGAGGAACTATTGGTTTTACAGTTGACCGATTTTTTGAATTTATCTTGAAGATCATAAAACTTCTCTAATCTGAGTACAGATTTAGAGATCGATTTTACCATGTCCGATGAAGATTCAGGAGTTCTCGGATCTGGTATTACCGTGAAATCGCGCAAATTGTCGTCGTGCGTGTGTTCGTCTATGACCGCACCTTGAAAGGTTTCTTCCATGTGTAGAAAGTTAATGATCTGCTGATCGTCGTCAAATACTCTCCAGTTCATGATGTTGTCGGGAACGGATGGTCGGAACAAAAGCTCGACGGAGAATGCATCTGGGGACAAACCTTTTGCAGGAAGAACTTTAGAAGCTACATTAGCTAATAAATCTTCTTCAGAGTTATTCAATCTAGGGATAGAATTTATATTGAAAGCGGAAAATTTATTCGTTAAATTCCATACCTCAGACTGGTAGATTTTGAGATGCGGAGATAGACAGTGGATAGAGTCTCTTACCTGTCTAACCACTATTTCAGAGTCGCCAAAATGGTCAAATTTTGAATGTTCATGTCTAAATATTTTTTGAGACCTTGCAGTAAAGCCTCATATTCTGCAGTGTTATTAGTACATTCAAATTCTAACCTACATGCAATCATTGTTTTGTTACCTACCGGATCGATAATAATGCAGCCTGCACCAGCTTCTTCTTTGGACTTTGACCCATCGAAATAAAGAGACCAAATTTGATTTCCATCGGGTACATGAGACTGTTGTGTAGAAGTTGTTGGCTGCACACATGCTACAATCTCAGACTGCGGTTCTGGATTGGTGGTAGCTGAAGCCTCGGCCATGAAATTGGTGAAAAAGGTATCCATCCCTTGTACTTCTGGTGAATTATCAGAAGGTGTAAATGGTTCGTTGGGATCATTCAAATCTGTGACTGTGAGCTTAAGGTAGCGTTCACGTTTTACCTTAATCTTGTTGGGCTTTCCGTTTTCCGGGAGCCACAGGTGAGACCAATCTGTTGCGAAATAACCGTGTAGCTGCTCCAACCAGTCCCTGCTTAAAAACATGCCATACACTTCTGGAATATCCACAATGATAATATCAATTATTTGATGAACCTTGGGGTTAGATGATAATCTTATAAGGACATTTCTTAATTCGCCTATAACTTTGACATTGGTTCGATCAAGTTGGATGATTTTTAATGTACATGGTTCAACCTCAGCATTAATCTTCTGACATACAGACCATGGCATTATATTGGATGTTTCTCCTGAGTCTACGATACAATTGTGCACGTTTCTATTAAAGATTTCAAAAGTTAACCAAAACAGAGATACATTTTTGCGAGTACTAAGGGTAATAGCTTGAGGTTTTTTACTCGCATTTTCTATAGCTACTTTATCTACATTATTTACATTATTTACAGGAAGGCTTCCTTTATCTTGAGGATCAGGATTATTTTTAGTGGAAGTCTTCTGAGGAACTTTGTTCTGGACAACCTTGTTACCACTTGAATTACCATTCTTGCTATTTTCTAAGATGTTTTGTAACATTTTTTGCAGCAGAAACGAAAATTTTAATAACTCAAAAACATAAATGTTAGCCCTTAACTTTTTAAGATCTTCAACTAAATCATAATCTAAGTTGGGGTTCACATTACTCTGTTTAGTCTCAACTGGTTTAGATTGCTTTGGAGGCGGAGTTGTAGTGTTTTCAGCAGAGGGTTTGTTGGCGGTCTTAGTCCTGGTATTATAAGGATGAATTGTCTCGAAGTTAGCTTGAAAGATGCTATCCGAGAAGTGTCCAAAAATGTTTGGAGAAGACTCTTCTTCTTGAACTATCTCTGGTTCAACAACCTCTTCAGGAATCTCAGGAGGTGTCAAGTTATCCTGGGCTTCTAGAATTGTTTGTAAGGCATATTGCAGACTTTCTAGATTTAGGCCTTTTGTAGTAGGATTTGGTCGGTTGGGGGGAAAAGACTTCCTGAACAGGGGTTTGTAAGGCCCTTTGCTCAAAGAAGCTTCTTCGGCCGTCTTTTTTAAGTCTATAACTTGGTTTGATAGTTTTTGAACAACTTTGGTTAAGTTTTCTAGATCAGAGCTTTCCGGCTGTGTTTTACTTTGGGTAGGTCTGGGGAGCATTTCAATCTTCTTTTTGGAAGAAGAACTAGTCTCATTTTCGTTGCTAGTAGAGTCTTTAAGACTAATTATGTCTTTTTCAATCTGGCTGGCCTCTTCGAAGGCTTCTAACAACGTGGTTTTCTTAGATCGTTTAACCCAAATAGCTATACTTTGATGCAAAGCTTTAATGTAGTATGCTATTATAAGTCTCTCGACAGGCATGGAATCAGCAGGGATTCGGTTTTTAAGTGTTAAGAATCTTTGATTAAAGTCTTTAACTTTCTCTTTTGGGTTCATTTTTAAGCTAGAAAGCTCCATAACTAGAACTTCTAGAGTCTTATCGTCTCCAAATTTTTCCAAAAAGCAGGATTCAAACTTATCCCAGGACACAATGGTATGGGGTTGCTGAGAAAAGTACCATGTAGATGCATTTCTCTCGAAAGTATAGGGGAACAACCTACAGACTACGTCCTCATGCTCGACATTGCAGAGTCTTATGGCTAACATAAACTTTTTAATGTGATCTTCGACGACCTGTTTAGAGTCAGGGTCGAACTTGGGGAGCCACTTCTCCGAATGTTTGGGTAAGGGGTGTTCTGCTCCAGGTACAGCTACTGCATCCTGGTCAAGCCAAGGTCTAGTAGGGTTGTTCTGATTTTCCATCAGTTTAGAGGGTGTAGAAGGCTGAGAAGGGAAACTGCCTTCATAAGAGGAATCTCCTTCAGAAGAGGAAGGAGATGATGGAGGTGGTGAGGGAGGTATACCAGATCCTCCTGTAGCAGGAGTGTTGATTGGATTTGTAGGATTCATAGTGAGATTAGTGCCTCCTAATTCTTCTCTGATATTAGAGAAATCAAAAGGTTGGTCCAATGGACGATTTGGTTGTCTCAAATGGGCTAAGGCACTGTGAGTTCTTATGAGAGATTGACGGACAATCTCTTGTATGTCACCACCTGTAGGATTAGGGGTTACTGGCTCAAATGTAATCTGTGGATCATCAGTTGATGTGGTTTTTGTTTGAGGGGGAATGTTATCGTTCGAATGACTTGTAGTCACTATAGGTGAGCGATTAGGTGGTGGAGGAGTCTTGCGACCGCCTCGTGCCATTAATTAAGTTCATGCCCTCCTTCTAGCGCCATTTGTTGACGGGCGAAATTGACCGTCCATCAACTGGAAGAGTGGAACCGGTCCGAGGTTGTCTAAATAACCCAATCCGTTTGGAATGAACCACCCTGACGGGTTTAGCGGCTCCGTTAGTCGATCTAAGGTCCTAAGAAAACAAAAAAAGAAAAACTACTCTAAACTAACTAATCTAACTAAAACTAACTATTAAAACAAACTAAACTAATCTAACTAAAATAACTATTAAAACAAACTTAACTAATCTAACTATTCTATATATATACAATCTACTAACTAATGGAAATATAACTTATTCACAAAATGTACAATATCTACAATTTACAGATTTAAATGAAACCTGAAAAAACTCATTTTTATTCTGCCCTAAGATAGAGAAAGATATTTTTTGTTGATTTTATAATTTTATGAACAGAAATAAAACAAAAACTAACTAAACTAAACAACTAATACACTAACTATAACAACAAATCTAACTAAACATATATCTAACTAAACTACTAATATTATACTAATAAATAAATCACAAACTGACCTGGAGAAACGCTCCAGGTTTGTCCTATGTATGATGATTTTGTCAGCTGATCGGAGGGAGGAAACCCACACTGAATTATCTAGGAGCTTCTCATAAACGATAGCTGCAATGCTCTTCAAGTATGATTACAGGACAAACAAGACATAAAAAATTCACAGCAATCTTATAATTTTTAAATCTTCACAGTTAGATAAACCTGTATGCAAAGACTCATACAAAATAATTCAATTGATGAAGAAGAGAAATATGTCATTCATTAACTGAATAAAGTAATTGTTGTATTTTTAAGTATTGAAAGAAATCAGATATGGATAGCACATTAATTAAATCATATCATTCTGCAATAGACTATGATAGCTAAAGTAGTCTATAATCAACTGCAAATGACATGCATAAACTTGAAACAAAAGATTGATATTATGAAAGCGAAAGCTGTAGCAAAACATCAATTCTTGTCTCAGTTTGTATTAGAAATCCATAGCCTGGTTATCCCACAAGTAAGGATGATCCTTATTACAAAAATAACAAGTATTTAAAGACCTCCCACAGGGTAAAACATCCCTGTGGGAGTTATCAAACTGTTTACAGAAAATCTGGGAGGATATCCCAAGTTTTGACTAAACTACAAATCTGAAATAAAAACTAAATCACACAAATATCTCCTAGACTGTCCAGCATGTCCAATGCAATTTAGATGTAACTGAAAAGTGTCAAAAATGGACAAGTTAGGAGGATATTTTATTGATGAAAATGATAAAAATTTAATTCTATAGACTAGCTACAGAATCTTGCGATTCTGTAGCTGGTCTAAATCAGACACAGAATCAGCATAAAAATCAATTCAAATCTTTTAAAGAATTAAATTCAACTATTAACAAGTATCTAATAGCTACTTGAAAGACAAATGAATCATTCAAATCGAGATTGTTATACTAATTCGAGATCAAAACAAAACTAAAATCAAATGACTACAGAGATGCATATACTCTGTTTCGTTTGTTACCACAAAATTGGGTGAGCAGTAAAATATTGAATAGTAATGAAATCGTTCCATATCAAATTGAAATCGATATAATTAAAAAAAATCATAGGCAGCTGCCTCATCAACAGGAAACACGATCGAATCCAGACAAGATCATTTTTAAATTGACATAACAAACGATCCATGCCATGAGCGAATTAAATCAAAACTAGCGCGTAAATGTTCACAAATGAAATCATAATGAGATCAATCAACGGGATCTGTAGGATTAGTTCGATCGTTTGTTATTGCAAATTGGGGTTACGGGATCAAGATTCTATTGCATTAGAAGAACATATTGAAGATACAGTAGTTGGTCGAACTAGAAGAAGACAGAGTTATTGCAGGATTTCATCAGCAGGCACAGAAGGAACGAGAGAAGGCCTACCATGACAGACACATCAAGAAGAAGGCATTTAAGCAAGGTGATTTGGTATTGGTATATGACAGTAAGTTCATGAAGCATCCAGGAAAGTTCAGAATGCATTGGCTTGGGCCATATGAGGTTGCCTATGTTACAGAAGGAGGAGTTGCGTAGTTGAAGACTTTGAATGGAGAATGGAAGGAAGGTTTGGTGAACACGAGCCGGTTAAAATTGTAATATGATAACCAGCTGCCTCGCATCTCTCAGTAAAAGTGTGCGGAAAAGGGTCTAGGTACCAGGTGAAGTTGAAGCTGGGTACCAGACACATAAAAGACAATATGCACAAGGAAGGAAGGGAGGGATAGAGCTGAAAGCACACTTTCCCTGCGCAGTCTAAAGTCGAAGTAAAACAAAAAGTTCATATATGAAGTGCCTCGGGACGAGTCATAGGTGAGTGTTGGGGGCCTGTTGGCCCTTGGGTATGAACGTAAGCAAAGATTAAGGAAGAAATGAAGGAATGTGAACCACACGGTAGACATAGTGACTGATACTAGGTCGAAGTGAGTAGAAGAGCAGAAAAGACGGAGCAAAGCAAGAGAAAGCAAGTCGTTGGATGAGGAGATCAAGGATGATAGATCAGTAAGGAATATGGATCATGGACAACTCAGCAAGCAAAAAAATCCACCGTTGGATGCTTTGGAGCACCACACGAGAAGGAAGGAAACACAGACTGGCGAAGCCCTGAAAACGTAGATCAAGTTGACCTAGGGTTTTAAACACCTAAGGTTTTTGTATCTAGGGTTTTGATACTTAGGTTTCGTCCTAAGATTGTCAGTGAGTGATTGTAATGTATAAATAAGAACCTAGATGAGGGAAGAGGGTTCGTTCTTAGTTTGTTGTTCGATTATGTGATGAGAAGATATTGTTATTGAGAGAGAACTATTGCATTGTGAGAGCAATGTGTATTGTATGATCTTTAGCTGGGTGCGAAGATCAACCCTGCAACTGGGTGCGTAGGGAGGGGAGAGATAGAGAGGAGAAGAAAGAAGATCTTCTAGCTAAAGGCGCAAACAAGAACTGTATGCTTCATATTAATATATTATAAAGCACAATTATGTGGATGTAGCCCTAGAGAGAGGGTGAACCATGTATATCTTATGTTGTATGTGACTGATGTTGTGTTCTTATTCATTTGATATACTGTTATTGTATTACTATGTTAGATATGATAGACAGTTGTGAGGAGTAGATCTAAGTTGGGATTTGATATATAGATGTTTTGTTGTTCTTGTATTGAATCCACTTGGTATTCCCTTTGGTTGTAAACATCTCTGTCCTACAACCCCCCCATAGCTACCTTAGGTGAGATTACATCTGCCTCACGGGTGTTTCCGAAAGGGCCAGTAGTTAGGGATTGTTTGTACGCTCTTGGAGCTGAGCCCTGGGTATGCCCCTGTGCCAACAATAACTATGCAGCATGTAAATTTATCACATAGTTGAAACTTATCTTGGTAATAATATCACCAACTGTGTGCAGACCATCCACGAACCTCCCAGCCTTAGACCACATTGTTCATCACTCTCAACAGTGAGTCACCCCCGAGCTGGGACTAAAATCCACCTGAGTAAAGGGATTCCTAAGCAGGCTAAAGGCTCGTAGACAACAGGAAAGACTCTGTCTCAGGTGCCAACTCAAACTAACAACCTACAGTCCCTCATTCCCCACATGCATGTCTCACCCATGAAGTGTGCCTCTTTTCTACTCAACAGTCCTTTGCCACTTAGATGAACAAAAGAGGGACACTTGCAAGTCCAATTGGGTCAGCTGAATATGACAGAAGTTAGTGCAAGAGTTAGACACATCAAACACAAAAAAAAAATAAACAACTAAGCTAATAACAATTAAAGAAACAAAACTATAATGCATAAGGAAATTAGAACCAAAATTAATCAAACAGTTGACCAATATTCATGCCACCAATGGAGAGATTATATTAGTGGGAAAATACCAAAGAAAAAGGGGGACTTATGGATCCCCTCTTATTCCAAGAGAGGGCTCTTGAGTCCCCTATGTGAGAGCTCTTCTTACAAATAGCAAACTAGAAGGGAAATGGTGAAGAAATCCAAAGCTCATTCCCTCAAGAGGTGAGGTGAATGGCTCAATGAAATGATGCTAGTATGCTCCAAGAAGGAAATAGGTTCCTTGTAGGAGAATAGAGGTAGCATAACAATACAAATAGATTCTTGAAAATATAGTGCACCCATGACCTCTTTGTATAGTAAATATTTGAGGCATTATCCAACCAGTCTTTAGTGTGAACAAGGGGGTCTTTAGGGCACCCTTAGGTCTTTGACCAGCCCCCCACTCAGATTCAGTTCGGAGTTGAGGGTCAAATTGACTTGGGAGCTGAACCAAAAGTGGGTGGGAGGCCGACTAGAATCATAAATGCATCGTTCTTAGGTGTGCGTGGATTTTTACGTACACAATCGTGCATCGAGCGCATATGCGTTTTTTCAGCATTTTCGATTGGCGCACATGCGTGCGCTTCCTTTGTATTCTGAGTGCATGTTGATTTTATAACCAGTTGTATAGTTTGTGCCCTTTGGAAATGCATTTTTTGTTTTTGGGCCATGAATGTACTAAAAGGTGTTTGGAGATGCTGGATTCCTGTAACCATTTGCAGACAAAATTTTAGTGATAACAATGATGTTGAAACTAGTGTGGCACATGAGAAAATCAAGGAAAACCTTCATGTATTTTCTCCAGAAGATTTACCTTTTGCTTTAAAGGAAGATTTCGATAAAATACAATGGCAAAGGAAGGAAGAACGTCAACAACTTCTAGACAAATACAAGGACAAAGAAGTTGGGATTGTTAAGCTATTAAAGAAAGGGAATGATGATATATTGATTAAACCAACCCAACATGAAGTCTTCACAGTTGAATCCCACCCTCCTCCCTCAAAAAAATATACTAGAGTTGTACAAGAAACAACCAAGTTCAAAGTAAAGGATTTTCAGGAGGGAGATATGGTCTGGATGTGGGATACAAAAAGGGGATATCCTACTAATGTTAAGGGGAATGTGCAGTTTTGGCTTGGACCTTTTAGAGTCGGAATGAGGTTAGTCAATGAAGCCTACTATCTATGCACATTGGAAGGAAGAAGACATCCATTACCGGTTAGTGGACACCTCCTCAAACCCCATCATGGGGCAAAGACTTGACTTCATAGGTAAGTACATGGAAGTTAGTTAGGCATTTGCATCCATTGTATATACCATCTACATTGCATGTTAGTGTATTGTAGTTTCATTTTGTATCCCTTCATTATGTATATATGCTTGCTTACTTTTATTACGTTATGTCATATATGAGCGAGGGGTGATATCACCACTCCAAAGGATACTAATTCTTTTCGTTAAGATATAGCAGATACAGGTCATGCCAGATATGTTGAGGTTCTCATGTGCTCTATGGTGAGAACATGTCCCCGAGTTAGAGCCAGATGGTATCCCTTATCCTAGGGATAACTAAGGACATTATGTCTCAAGGCCCAGAGGTCCTAGACATGGAGTACAGAGAGCCATACGACTTGAGCTTGGCCCCGTAGGGTGCATATTTTCTTCAGTGCATTCTGTCTATCTGTAGTAGCAGTATCCATCCCACCAGCCTGATCCTGAAGTAGCAGTGGGTCTTGCTCCATTAGGTAATGAGTTTGGGTATCATGGTATGTGTCACTCTGATTTTCAAAGCATTTGAACATGTTGCACTAAACTCTCCTTTGTTTCATAACGTTTTCTTGAAAATTATGCTCTTTAACTTGTTCATACCTGGGGGGGTGACATAATTCCCTAGTAAGTTGGTTCCCTTTAGGATTAGTTTCCACTAGGTGGGTCTATTAAAGGTCATCATCCATTCCTTCCATATTTATCATTTTTCATCATTATTCCTCTCATATTCCCCTACCTCGATTAGGGAATTGGGTTTTCCACACTAGTAAGGGTTGTACCTTGCTTTGTGGGAAGAAGGGGCTAAAGGCCCAGAGGTTAAAAGTAGCTAGAAAGAATTAAAAGACAAAATAAAACCTTTGAGATACTTTGCCCAGGGATTCTCGAGAAAGTGATAAAAGGCTTCTAAGTAAGAAAAGGGGACCCATAAGATAAAATAAAACTCAAGGTATAGTTGGTGGATGGGAGGTCTCATCATGATCTAGCCTATTAGGTTCATGGGCATGTAGCGGTATGACACTACCGTATATCTGGTCACCAAACCAGGGTAGTGGCTCTTGGTGGCATAACCAAGGGAAAGGGGGCCTCATCACGAGCCAACCTTCTCATTTCCATGAAGTGCTTGTGGGTAATTTTGTCACCACTGGTCACAACACCATGACAGTGTCCCCCAACTATTCTATTGAAAATAAAAAATCAATAAGACAAATAATAAAGGAATTGAATGGGATAGGAAACAATGACATCAATAACAAGGTACAACTCGCCCTCTACAGAGGCACCCACATGCAAGATTACAGACTTAAAGAGAACACTAGGATTAAAGAGCATGGTGTTGACATTAAGAATGAACGAACTCTAACCTAAGCATTAGTTGAACACTCTCTCACAACAATGCATCATGTGCGCTTAGAAGACACCAAAATCTTAGCAAGAGAAGACCACCTCCTTAAATGACGAATTAGGGAAGCAATTGAAATCATCAAGAATCCCAATAACCTAAACAGAGACAACGGTCTGGAGATTAGTGAAAGTTGAATCCTGCTCATTCGGGAAAGAAGATAGTAAAAGATTGATACCTAGGACTGAAGAACTTGCACCAATTCCTAATGTTTGAACACTGGGTTTTAACCTAATTTTTTCCCTTAGACTATTAAAATTAAAAATTAATCTAATTTAATAACTAAACTAACTTAATAATACCAATAAACATCATTAATAAATTTTATGATTTCTTACCTTAATCTCCTATAAAATTTGTTACCACTATTAAAATTAATCCTAATTTAAACCTATACTAGATTATAAACCAATACATTAATAATAATAATATTAATTGGATTATCAAATTAAATTAATTTTTACCTTACCTTCCTCTTACCTCTCCTCTTAACTTACCACTTAATATATTAATTAACAATTTTTTTTTATTAAAATGCTTCACTTTGTTTTTATCAATCCAAGATAGAATATATTATTAAAATATTTTTATTAAATCCTAGGGTTTCACTTAGTCGACATTTAGGGTTCCCTCCGCTCCACTTTAGTATTTATTACGGTTCTTCTCTTGTATTTTTATTAGGATTTTATGTCCTGAAGATGGATCCTATTGTGGATCTGAAACGTCGATAAACAATCGAGAATATTGTGGTTCTTCCGAAAACTTTTGAAAGGCATAAATCTTGTGGTTGTCATAAAATATTAATTGTTGTTATAAACTATTGCATTGCTGCAAATTAACATCAAGTAGCTTACTTTGTGAAGGTTTGTTGTCTTATAAAGTACTAACAATCATTTGGTACTTGGAAAGTGCCTCGTTTGCCTCTTTGTCTTGATTTGGGCAGGTACACAATATAATCCATTTTCTTCATCCTTTAAGACATAAAAGAAACCTTTGGTTTGAGTGATCTGTGAGAGGGGAAGGATTTCCTTGTGATTACTTTCCCTTAGCCTTCTCAAACCCCTAGGTCACCGAGGACGTCTCCTTTGGGGTAGTCTTGACATACTCCTAAATAGAAAGGGATCTCCTATTAAGGTGGCAGTGATAGGTTATTCCCAGTTATGCCAATTTTGTATCCACTTGCCTTGAACTTTTGGACAAGTACAAATTGTGCGATAACAATCACCATCAATATAAAATTTTCAATTAAAAGCAATGACATAGCCTTTTACAAACTTTATTTAGTTGAAAATACAGTACTAATGTGTACTTAGAAAAATTAGAAAAATGGCTTCTCAATATTGATAATTGAACGGTCTCATATGTTAGAAACACTGAGTATTGGATATCAATATACCACGAACATGAAGGGGTCTGAGGCGTTACAGTGTGAGGGAATATAACTGGCATTTGGCCACATCACATCAAGAAGTTACACTTCAAGGGCTTAAAGTGTTAACTAACTTGTGCTTCAACTATACAACTCTGTGGAGAAGACGTTGTGGCCATAAACCGTGAGGGGTTCATTGTCGACCAACTTCGGAGATCCACGCAGTGGATGTTTTCTTTCCTGTAGAGGCGCATGTGATGGATTATTTCTCTGAAGTGAATTGGATTCTTTCTCTGAAGTGAATTATATTGGTTGTTTCCATCGGATGGAGCACATTTATTTTCCACGTGGAAGCTTGGATATTTTTCACATTTTTTATTTCAAATGTTTTTCTCTCCGAAATTTTGAAAGGACTATAATGGGAAAAAAGGTTTATTAAAAACAGAAATCCGTAATAATGGTTAGAAAATGGATAAAATTTCAAAGTGCTAATAATTAAGGAGAATGATTATAATGAAATTTATATGTACCACAATGTCTATCAACCACTATGACCGAGTAAAAGAGGCATGAAATTTTACCACCGTTCTATATTTTACTTATTTTGAAAAAAGAGGTTACTTATTTACCTTCTTTGTAAAATTCAACTCTTTGTCTCTTTTCTTTGTTTAAAGAAAAAATGTTATTTTTTTGATAGGTTAAAGTAAAAGTGACGGTATTTTCTCTTGATTATGAGGTTAAATTGTGATTGGGGTGTAATATTTTAATCATTATGTATGTATATGACTCCCTTCCTTTTATAGTTTCAATGATGATTAGACATGGATTTTAGGTGGTTAAAGTTGTTTTGGGTTGAAAGTGTATTTTTGGACCTAGAGTATAATCTAAAATTACTTTTGATTAACTAATAATTTATCTTCATAGAACGTAAGGAAACATGTTAACAATCCAAGATCCAAAGGTATCTAGTAAGAGTAGAAGAATATCTCCTTACAAACCACCAACAAATTATTTCAAGTGGTCAAGTTTTATTTACACATGATGATATAAATGCATCGAGAGAGACTAAGTTGGTAACCTAACAGTGAGGGCACAATATATACACTGATGTTTGTGCATTAGAAAGACTTCTTGATATATTTAATTATAGTCTATTTTCTTCCCTTAAGCCTTTAAATTTGGAATAAAAAAGATATCCCCTCTTCAAAGAATAGGGGAAAAGGTTTATAAAAATTTATTGATGTGGTGAATGCTCTCTTTCCAAGTACAACTATGTATGAGGATATCATCTACATAAATTTTACCCTACATAAATGTTACCCCCATTCTTTGTAGGTACCTTTTGAAGATGTGAAAAACAATTTGTAATTCCCCTATATTTTGATTCTAAAGGAACCAAATGTAGTCTAAATTATGTTATTCACTCCTTTTGACCCTAAAGTGATCATCATGGTTTATCCTCAAAGTTCTCCTTACATGTTTTGGCGTTGTATTTTTTGGGGATAATTAATCAAAGTCTATGATAGACTCGTGGTTGTTTTAGAAGGCTCCTTGTAATCTTGAAATGAACATGTATTGAATACCTAATCCTTGGATTATGGTAATCTATAAATAATATTGTAAATAGTATAAATGTGAAAAGTTGTAGATGATAAAAAGAGTCATTCAGAAGATGAAGACCAATGGTCATCTAAATGTATATTTATTAAGGTTTCATCTTAATGACAGACATCAAGTGTGGAGTTACATTGTTTTCTGATACCTATCCTTCCAGTGGTATCATAGCAATTTAACTCCAATATTCTTTCCATTGGATGTTTCATTTCCCCAAAATGTCTCTCTACCATGTGTCTCTTTATAGGATCATCTCTCTACTTGATTCCCTATGCCCATCTAGGTTAGTTTTCCATTCTTTGCATGGCCATGTGTTAGGTTTCCATAATTCCACTTCTGATTGATGCCTTTTCAATGATGTTCACATGCCTTAGCTCTGTCTTTGTTCTCATTTGGCTCAGTTGTATGCCGTGGAAAGGGACCCAATTTTGTTTTGGTCATATGTGTGGCTTTGGTTTGAATTTGTGAGTTATAATCTAATTCAATACAATGTTGAAGTTATGCTTGAAAAATAATCCAATTCCTCTTAACCTGCCATTAATTTTGATTGAGTTATTGCAAGCCCAATAATGAGACCCAAAACATTCCATTGCAGGAAATTGTTTGATTTTGAGTCATTGCATTTGGTGACGGTCAAAAACCTACCTTTCCATACGCATTCCAATTTCTCGAGTCCTATTGGACACAAATCAAGAGTGTTCTCCATGGTGTTGTCAGTGGTATTTGAATCCTCTTGACTTCAATTCCTTTCAGCTAAAATGCTTTCTTTCAATATATAAGAAACCACTTTGAGTCGCTTTTCATTTCACAACCAATCGAGGGTTGATCACATGGAAGGATTGTTGGGGTATCCCTCTTGTTGTCGACTGCATATAAATTTCCAAATCCATATTAATAGATGCAATTTTCGACGCGAGTTCACAACCTCGATACACTTGACAATACAATGGAGTTGATTGAATAGACATTTCAAACTCAATATAATTATATACTATTTTCGAGTTGGTGGTAATATCAATTTGAAATCTAATATAGCAGTTGAGGTTGTCATAGTTTACAAAGGTCTAATTTTAAGTGCTCACTTTCAGAAAATGAGACTTGGTTTGACGGTGGTCTAGTGGTATCTTAGGACTGTACTAGAAATTATGGAGTGTAATTGATATGCGACCAGAGCATTCCATGGGCTCCCGCTGCCCGGAAACCTAAAGGAAAGTTTTACCTTTGATTTCCTTTTGAAGTGAGATTGTGGACTCTATGGTGCAAACAGAAAGGAGTAGCACGTATGTGTTATCCCTACAAACATTTTGTTCTTCAAAGAAAAAGTTGACTTGCGAGGTAGCTTGTGTTGTAGTCTCATTGTGCATTTTTTCTTCTTAGGAATATCTTACTTCTGGGTAGCTTCAAAGTTCTACTAGAAGATGCATTCTCTCATCTCCATCATTGGCATGGTGCTAATTGGCAAAGAAAATTACTTGGAATGGTATAGAAAAAAAAAACACATTATGATCTTTAATGATTTGTGGGATAGCATTTGTGAAGCAGAAGTTGTAGTGAAGGAGAAGCTCAATCAGAAATGTAGTGAAAGAGTAGTAAACCAACCATACCTACATCAAATAAGGAGTGTGCCATATGGAAGGACAAATATAGGAAAGCATATGTCATGATTTCCCTAACCTTGAGAAGGATGGTTTCTCATGGGAAACTCGGAAGATGGAAAGGATCCGCATGACGCAGGGATATGCCCCCCTCTAAATGAAAAGGAAGAGAGAGGAGTGAATTAACTTCCCGTAATCATGTTGGCATTAGGGAAGACTGGGGGAAAATTAGCCATGACATGTGGAATCTCGATTGATGACATTTTGGAGGAAAAAAGACCCCCACCATATGAAGTAGAGGGTTGGATCCCTACCCTAGTGTTGGGAACAGATGTTAGAGTATTAATACCTCCACCTAGTATTCTTGAGATGGGTGGGATTGTGTTAAGTGTAGTCGATATGGGAGGACTAAATCCTCTTCCAGAAATTATTGAAATGGGGATATAAATGCCCCCAAACCTAGAGTTACTAGTGGCACTAACCATTATGGGCCACCAAAGGCTTGGATTCTCATGAACCTGAGTGTTAATATAGAAGGGAAAAATGGCTCAATAAGAGGCGAGTTAAAGTTGGATGTAGTCAAATCAGTAAGATCCTCAATCTCAACGAGATTGATATTGTCTTATGGTGAAGGAACTCCTCTGGGAACTAGAACATGACCATCCATGTTCCTTACAAATCCTTGGGCCTCAAGCTCTTTGTCATTGAGACATTATCTTGCGGGATTGTCCACATATGATTGATTTTGTTGCAATGGCTCTTGAGAATCGGTGTTATTAAAACTATTCCTTCGAGGAGTTGGTTCCACACTTTTAGGTGAAATACCACGAGTCCTTCTTGACCGACGGAGTAGTTGGTCAGCCACTTTGAATCAAAGATTCAAAAATGGTAAGACACAAACAACCTAAGGAAAACTAAAAAACAACCACAACAACATGCAACTATAAAAGTCATAAGAGGAACAAAAAATCAAACCACACTTCCAAGACTCAACCCAGGTTGGTTAGGTTCTAAGTCTGAGACTATGAAAATATGATCAAAGGACCTTTTGAAGATTGATATGGGTTGATTAAGTCCCAATATTGATCAAAAAAGGAATGAGAGACAATTATAATAACCTGCTTGCAATTTTCACCTAAGGTGAAAGTACCCTCGAGAATATAGGCACCCTCCAAAGGTGCTAAAACAATGATTAGGTGTTTGTCTTTGGTACCACGCGCATTTCCCACTTGCAGTCACCTATTATATATCCAAGGAAAATACACTAAGGTTACCAATTTGCAATTGACAAACATGCATAATAGTCGTGGGTCGATATCACGTATGGATGGGGAAACAAAGCCCAAATCTTCCAAAAGTGATGTCACCTATAGGACCTAACACATTGGAAACCCATATACACGTATTAATCCAACAAACACTAAATCAATTGAAGGAGGGGATATCATATTCACTTACCCTAATGTGACTTTGTGCTTAACACTTGTGTTAGGAGTGCTTCCCGAGAAGTGCTCCTTGCTACTAATAGGTTTTGACACTCTTTAATCAACTCTAGTTTCAAGTTTCCCAACCTTAGAGATTTTTTTCTCCAACCTTATTCCAAGGCCCTATATCCTAGACTACCATTAATTTTTCTAGAAAGAAAAGAGTCTAGTTGATTTTAGTTTAAGTATTTTTCTTAGATGGTTGTTAATTACTCAAAGTTTATGAAAATTCAACTGATGGTGTTTTAATACCAACAAAAATAACTTACAAGAACACTGGCATCCAAATTTGCACTAATTCTTTAATGAATATAGTTAAAGTATGAACAATTGGAAACAAAAATTTGATGCAATATGAAAACTTCCAAATGCAAAATTTTCTTTTCTTGTAAAGACTTATAACAATTAGACCCTACTTAACAAACTAGTGAAATAAAATGCAACTAAAAATACGAACCCCAAACACACAAATAATAGGAAAGAGAAAAACACCTAGAATGCTCTTTTTCTTTTGATGATTATGAAAGCTAAATGCAATCGAGTAAGCAGTTTTTTCAACTTCAAATTAACTTGACACAAACATTGGAAGGTAGAAAAGAAAGGTTACTACAACCAATCAAGAGGGAAAGGGAATAAAATGCGAAAAACTCAAGCCCATATTGCACTTATGACTTCTATGAAGGAAACCAGTTAGTACTTGTGCCTTTCTTGAAGGAAACCTACAAGTTCTCACTCTATCATTGTAGGAATGAAGTGAGTGTGTTCTGTTAAAAAAAAAAATTCTCAAGAAACCCTTCAAAAATTCTTGTAGTCTAACCTATGAGACTGCAAGCAAGCAATATAAACTGAAAAAATGACATAGAAACCTAAACCTAAGCCAAGAAAGCAACCAAGAAAAACCTTATTGAGAATAACTCTAGGAGTTATCCCTAGTGGAGTTTCCAATTTCATTGCAGAAATAAAGTTTCCTATGGTTAGGGTTGACCATAAGAGATCAATTTTCAAAGCACAATGTTGATATTTCCAAACAATAGCCTATGGTGATCTTTCAATAATTACCATTTAGTTACATGAAGTCTTACCCAGTTCATGTGGTTGATTGGAGACAATCCTCGTTAGTTGTCTTTGCTCTAACTATCCTTGTTCCCATTCCAAATTCTAAACCTAGAAACATAACAACAACAAAGCTTCCTCAAGCTATTGACATAAATGAAAATGAACATAAAATAACTACCTTAACTAATTTCATCGGGTAATTTAGTTCCTTAACTAAACACCAAAACAAGATCAATTTCGATACAAACAACTTAGAGTTTAGGGGAGGGAAAGAAGAGAGATCTTAATTTTACTATCAATAAAAATATACAAAGGAATGTACATGATTCTATTGTTGGCACTTGTTGGCATCCAAAGTTTTCGGATAGAAATTGCACACTTGCAAAAACATAGTTGTGTGTGGACTAGAGTTTTGTGCACACACTAGCAACTGCACAGAGGATGACATGAGGCGCAGACTGATCCAAAATGGATCTTGGAGCCAAGATGGGGTCTAGGAAGGACTAAAAATGAAAGTTCTCGGAATCTCTTCAAAATGGACGTATACGTAGGCCTCGTTGATACAAACCCAATGCAACTTGAACAGGCTCAAACAAACGTCGTATGCGAAAGATATCGCGATCTGTTCATTTGGCCAAACATGCAAATTTGATGACTGTACAGTCCATATAGTGCTGATGTGGAAGCTAACTGTACAGGTCGTACATGTGACATGGCAGTGAGTTGGCAGTTTTTTAATGTGGCAGTGGTGCATTGGCATGCTGACGTGGCAGGTGCATATGTGGACGAATCAGAGTGTGATACATGGAACCACTGCAAGGGTGACACGTGGCACAGACTGACATGGCAGGTACAGTGGCATGTGACAGGGCAGACACGTAGCAGACATATGGTTGAATCAATGCTTGACATGTGGCATTGAATTTTTTGAATGGTAAGGTGCCACGTGGACCAGTCATCGGTTGCCACTTAGCACCCCTTATTTGTCTTTGGTTAAAAGTTTGTTTGAGGGTTCATGGGGATTGAACCCGTGACCTCCATGGGTGGCCAAGTCTTCGTGTAGATCGGGCTACCAGCCCTCCTACATAGTAGTAATTAACCATATAGCACAAAACTTATATTTAAATTTACATGTGTGGTATGTCGGGTGGAGAAAGGGCTGGGGCTTAGCCCGAGCCCCCGGTTCAACGGTTATCCACATGCCCACACTCCTTAATACTTTCGGTGCACGAGAATAATGTTTTGGGTATAGCCCCCATCGCAACACCATATGCCCATCTCATATTTCAGTGGTACTTCGTTGTATTGGCATGGGGTATTATGTGGCGTATCTTGCTAGCCCCCGGTTCGACGAAGCAGCATGCGACCACGCCATAAGACTCAGTCCTTCAACCATTTGCGTGGGTAAGTACGTTTAGCACCCAGTCGATCAGGCTAGCCTGCCGACCAAGGCGCTTAACCAACGACTTATGACCAGGGGGGCTATAACATACGGGGCACGTGGAGCATAGCCCAAGGCCATATGGCCATGTAAGCAACCATGAGCTTAATGTTAAGGGATAGACTAGCAGGGCCAAGGCCACATGGGAGGCGCCCAGATGAACAAGGGCTCGCAAGAAAGGGGATGCACCTGAATTTATGAAAATTTGTGGGTTTTCTACCTTATGTTATGATTTTTAATGGATTATTAGCCAGATTTGGGAGATTTAATCCATTTTTGGAGGATCTTGGGCCCTTTTTGAGGCCAGATCTTGGGGGGAAGTTGGGAGTTTGTTACCAAATTCAGGTCTATATAAACCAGAGGTTTTTGAAGCCATGAAGGAGATTTAGATCAGGTAAAATGTTGATGAATTGTTGAGGCAAAGCCATTTTTATGCAGGGAAGCCATTGAGGAGAGCACCTTTGTGGGCCATTTATGGGAGCTCCGGTCATCCGTTTTAGTGTCGTCAGTTTTGTTGGGTTCTTGAGATCTGGTAGAACATGACCAGATCAGTTTGTAATCCTTTTGGAACTAATATGATTTAATTTTAAAGCTTCGAACATAAATAAGAAAGAGAGATTTCCGAACTCCGTTATCAACTTCTCTTGTTATGGTTTACTGTTGTTTTATGCTTATTTCCATATTTGTATATGTTTATATGGCTGCCATGTTTATTCATTAATTCTTCCTCTTTCATTCAATTCCTAAATGGTAATTTAATTCATGCTTTAAAATTCAGCCATTGTCGTTAAAATATCTTTTTGAATCAAGTGGTATCAGAGCTAGTTGACAGTTGGTTTTTGAGTTTGCATGTTTACCAGGGAAAAGCTCATCTCAGTTGAGAAAATGGCATCTAAAGAGGGACTTTCTCAAGATGAGAAGGATATGCGAAAAACTCTCTTTTCCATGTCGGAGATGGTGAAAGTGTTGTATGAAGATTACTTGGAACAAAAGAGATTGGTTCAAGAGAACTCTTCAAAGAACGACAAAAGCAAAGAAGAATTGAAGGAATTTCCTTTTACACCCGATTCAAAAATCATCTCTGAGGTATGCAGTGGAAGTCATTCATCAATTTCTCATTGTTCCCATCAAGATGGTTCTTTTGGTGCATTTGAAAAACATACAAAAGGTATAGGTTTGAAATTGCTAACCAAGATAGGTTATGAAGGAAAGGGCCTTGGAAATAAGGGCCAAGGTATCATTAATCCCATAGAGGTTGTGGAAAGACCTCATTATTTAGGATTGGGATATGGTGAAGTGGCGATTGGAGAATGCTCCAAAACCTTGAAAGCAAGTGATGCTTCAAATGACCAACCTAAGTCATTGCGGGAACAATTCACGAAAGGTGATGGCGTATCCCTCCATGATGGTGATAGTGAATACAAGTCATCTCCAAAGCAAAGTGAAGATCAACAAGAAAGGTATAATAGTCATGGTTTTTCCAAATCTCGTTTTGATTATAAAAAACATAATCATGTAATCCAAAACTTGTGGAAAATGTATCCTTGTACGTTTAATCATTCACCTAGGCATTGTGTGGCCAAATGTTAGAAGAGACAATATTTGTACAGGAAACTTATGTCAACTAGAAAGGAGACACGACATCAAGACTCAAATCCACAATGGAAGAAAGAGAAGGGAAAACAAGTTTGGATGCTAAAAAACCACTGCACTTATTGCAACAAGAGTGCACATCAAAAGGCTAAATGTTGGAAGTTTAATCAGGAGCTTCGTCCAAGGAAGGAAAAAAGGATTTTGAATTTACTCACAAAGGAAGAGGCAGTACCAATGAAGAAAGAGGAACACTATGAGGGAAAGAAAACGATCACTTGGTTTTTCCAGAAGTGGATGTCACATCTTCATTGTATTTTACTTCCATTAATGTAATCACACATGTTGAAATGATGACCTGTTATAACATCATTTTTGTACAACATAGTGTTTTGTTTATCCTTATGAGTATGTAATCAGTAAGGTCAATTTTCTAACCTTTTAGAGGACCAAAAGGTATTTAGTGGGGAGGTGTGATCCAAAATGGATCTCGGAGCCAAGATAGGGCCCAAGAAGACCTAAAATTCAAAGTGCTCAAAAACTCTTCAAAACGGCTGTGTGCGTAGACCTCGTCGATACAAACCAACACAACTTGAACGAGCTCAAAGGGACGCCGTATGTGAAAGATATCCGATCTGTTCATTTGGAAAAACAAACAAAAATTGATGACTGTATAGTCCGTACAGTGCTGACATGGCAACTGACTATACAGATCGTATATGTGACGTGGTAGTGATTTGGAAGGTTGTTGATGTGGCAGTGGTGCATTGGCATGATGATGTGGACAGGTGGAGATGTGGATGAATCAGAGTGTGACATGTGGCACCACTAAAAGGGTGACACGTGGCATGGAATGATGTGGCAGGTACAATGGCATGTGAAAGGGTAGACATGTAGCACACAAATGGTCGAATCAGTGCTTGACACATGGCATTGAATTTGGCGAATGGTAAGGTGCCACATGGCCCAGTCATGGGATGGCACGTGGCACCCCTTATTTGGCTTTGGTTAAAAGTTTGTTTGAGGGTTCGTGGGGGTCGAATCCATGACCTCTATGGGCGGCCAAGTCTTTGTGTAGGCCGAGCTACCAGCCCGCCTACACAGTAGTACTTAACCATATAGCACAAAACTTATATTTAAAGTTACATGTGTGGTATTTTGGACAGAGAACAGGCTGGGGCCTAGCCCCAGCCCCTGTTTCAACGGTTATCCCCATGCCCACACTCCTTAATACTTTTGGCGCGCGGGAATAATGTTTTTTGTATATCCCCCGTCGCAACACTGTATGCCCATCTCATATGTCAGTGGCACTCTGTTGTATTGGAACAGGGTATTATGTGGGGGATCTTGCTAGCCCTCGGTTCGACAAAGCAGCATGTGACCATGCCATAAGACTTAGTCCTTCAACCATTAGCGCAGGTAAATACAGTTAGCGCCCGGTTAGTCGGGCTAGCCCACTGACCAAGGCACTTAACCAATGACTTATGACTAGGGGGGCTATAAAATAAGGGGCATGTGGACCATAGCACAAGGCCATATGGCCATGCAAGCGACCAGGAGCCGAATGTTAAGGGAAAGACTAGCGCGCCAGTAGGGCCAGGGCCACATGGGAGGTGCCCAGATGATGAGGGGCTTGCGAAAAAGGGGTTGCGCCCGAAGTTATGCAAAATTTTGGGTTTTCTACCTTATGTTATGATTTTTAATGGATTATTAGCTAGATTTGGGAGATTTAATCCATTTTTGGAGGATCTTGGGCCCTTTTTGAGGCCATATCTTGGGGGGAAGTTGGGAGTTTGTTACCAACTTCAAGCCTATATAAACCATAGGTTTTTGAAGCTATCAAGGAGATTCAGATCAGGGAAAATGCTGATGAATTGTTGAGGCAAAGCCATTTTTATGCAAGGAATCCATTGAGGAGAGCTCCTTTGCTGGCCATTTCTGGGAGCTTCGGTCATCTGTTTTCAGTGCCGTCAGTTTTGTTAGGTTCTTGAGATCTGGTAGAACATGACCATATCATTTTGTAATCCTTTTGGAATTGATATGATGTAATTTTAAAGCTTCGAACAGAAATAAGAAAGCCTCACCCACTAAGACACAGGCCCAAAGATGTAGGCAAGATTGTCGAACTCCGTTATCAACTTCTCTTGTTATGGTTTGTTGTTGTTTAATGCTTATTTCTAGATATGTATATGTTTATATGGCTGCTATGTTTCTTCATTAATTCTTCATCTTTCATTCAATTCCTAAATGGTAATTTAATTCATTCTTTAAAACTCTACCATTGTCGTTTAAATATCTTTTCGTATCACGCATGCTAGTCCAAGTTTTACTATGCATGCCAATCCAAGTTTTACTATGTGTGCCAGTCCGATTTCTAATATGCATTTCAAAAATCAAGAAGATGTTGCATGCATGCCAGAATCAACAAGAGAATATTCATGAAATCTTCCTGGATGATTAAATCAGATAGCACAAGAGATTGTGGAATAGTTAAGGGATTAGTTGGGAAGTTGGTTGATACTTCCATGACTCAACAAAGTCCATATGACTGCATGTGGGTGGTATAATTGTGTGGGACTGACAGATATTAGAGAGAGTGTAGTAGAACTGAAATTGCTAGAGCACCAGAGAAGAGAAGGAAACATAAGGGAGAAACAATGACAAAGAAGGAGTTGGTTGGAGAAACATGTGTGATGTTGTTGTTCCAATCACAACTATTGTAAGAATCTGTCTATGATTTTGGTTTTTGGTAATACATGTAGAATTTGAGAGAAAGCACATGGAGCCTTGTAATGAACTACTATGAGAATGTATAAGAGCATAGAGCATTGTTTCTAATAATGGTTGAGTCTCTTGGTCTATGTATGTGACTGGTGGAATGAATATAATAAATGTTGTAGTTATTTTTGTCCTTTGATGTGTTGATCTTATGTCCCATGAAATGTATGTGATAATGTTACATGTTGTTAATTGTTAAGCACATTATAATGGAATGTATGGATGTCAACCCGAATGGATTCCTTGTGTAATTAACCCTTCATCACCGAAACAAGACCATATGGTCTTTGTGATTCTCATGTCATATCAAGTGATACCTTCTTCAATCTTTGGCTAAGGATCGATATGTTGATGCATTGGGGTTTTTTTGGTCGATGATCTAGGAAGATCAGGAACACTCAGAGAGGTCTAGGAGGATCTAGAAATGCCTAAAATTTGAAAATATAAAATTTTCTCAAAAAGAACTTGATTGCGTAGAGCTTTGATAGCTTTATAACAATGCAAAAATCTCCTTAAATGGAGTTTGTATGCAAAATATATGGCCAGTCAAAGTTTTGGTCTAACTGGGTCAAAAGCCCAAAAAGGGGGTGACACGTGGCACCACTAGAAGGTTGACATGTGGAACGACCGTACATGTTCATACAGGATTAGGTGGATCAATGAGATATCAACACGTTGCAAGTTTGTACAAGCTTAGGTGGATCAATGAGAGATCGCCACTTGGCAGTCTCCCATTGGCCTCTCATGACTATGGTATATCAAATTTTTTGTGGGTCAATATGAGTCGAACCCCCAACCTCCTGCCCAGCATTACCACGACTTACCATTATTCCAAACAATATGACTTAATAGTCATATTCCACATAATATATTTGAAGTGATGTAAGGTTTAGTTGGCCGGAAAAATGGGTTAAAGGCTAAGCCCCCAACCCAAGGTTCATTTGAT
>ML777372.1:958004-991901 GCA_009831015.1 Picea engelmannii | reverse complement strand
CCACAGTTATAACAAACCACTAAAGGGGGGAGAGGTTCGTGGGGTTCGAACCCGTGATCTCTTCCTATATAACACAAAATTTTAACCAACGCAGCATGAGCACCACCTTTGAGTTGATGTCATCGGTTATCCAAGGTGTGGACTACGATTGGGTCTGTGGCCTATTTAAGGCAGACACAGATACTGAGGTGGACACAAATATCAAGATCGGGAACAAAGTACAAGGAGTGCATGAAGTACGATGCAGAGTATCGATAATGCATTGGGATGCCTACCAAAAGGAGAGCAATCACAACAAGTTTGTATTGATTTGTGTGCCACGAAGCACCATGTCCAAACATAACCTTGTTTATACTCATTTTTATTTTTTTTCCAATAGTAGCATGATGGTGATGTTATTTTTGTTCTAAGATGTTGTCTATGAAAGTCTTAGTCCATATTTCCATGTATGAGAGCCATAGTGCATCATTTGACATGTAAAGAGGTTGAAATTAAGCCAGTTCAGAATATGGTTGAGTTTATACTCTTTTTTCTAATAATTTCGA
Source organism: Picea engelmannii (assembly GCA_009831015.1). Classification (NCBI taxonomy): domain Eukaryota; kingdom Viridiplantae; phylum Streptophyta; class Pinopsida; order Pinales; family Pinaceae; genus Picea; species Picea engelmannii. The sequence continues at coordinate 991,356 of ML777372.1, read as the reverse complement.
GAGGAATTCAATGGTAAAATCTATTTCTAGGTTTGAGTAGCAGAATTAAAGAGTGACTTCAAATTTGGCTTTGTAAGTCCATTTTCATTGTAATTTTGACATTGGAGATTATGAAAACCAGTCTCACTATTGAAGGGGACTCGGATATGTAGCCTAGGAGAGATGGACTCCATCATCAAATCTTGTCTTATTGAGTTATTTTATTTTTAATTGTGTTATCTCACTTTATTATGTAAATTATCATCATGTCATGAAGTTTTGGATAAGAAACGATTCACACATGTTTTGCAAAGCTGTCAATGTGATCAAGAAATATTCTAAATCAGGTTAGATGTTAAGCTATTTGTTTAAAGAATAAATTAACATCTAAGGATTTTTTAATCAAGTTGGTATCAAAGCTGGTTTTTTACAAGTGTTTGCAAGTTCATGTGATGAGGTCCAGGACTCAAGTTGTTGAAGGTGTTGTCCCTTGACCAAGTTTTGGGAGATCCTTGGTCAAGTTTGACCTATTTTTGGACTTCGACAGGCTAGCAAAGGAGGAGTGCAAGACGAAGTAGATATCGTGGGATCTCGGCCCCTTTTTAGGGTTTTTGGGTTTTGGGGATTATGTAACGGGTATGGGAATGTCAACCCATGGGTTTACCCATGCTTAGGCACACTTTTGTATAAATAAGTAGCTAGGCGATGTAAGAAGCACAACCAGTGTGCTAAGTAGTAGTGGAAGCGATCGATCTATGTGATTGAAGGATTGTAAGTGATCTGTGCATACTATGTAAGATTTGCAAAGCTAAGTGCAAGAGACTGTAAGAGATCGAAATGAGGCTTTGTTCTATAACGTAACCCGGGGAAGGACAATCCAACGAGGTGTGCAGATCTCCTATCCTAGGCAGAGTATGGTTTTTCTGGCTCTGTGCATGTGACTGATTGACCGAAGATAAATAAGAAGAGAAACGTTGGTGGGTGTAGCCCTAGGGTGGGGGTGAACCACGTACATGTTGTGTTGCTCTGCTTTGTGATATGTATTGATGTGTCTATGTGTGATTTTCTTAAGTGCTTTAGTATAGATGAATGATAGATGGATCTGATGTTGCTTTGTGCTTAATAATGTGGATAAACACTAGATCCAACCTATGTGAATATGATTAGTGCTTGAATCTGCTAGATCTGGTCTGTTTCCTTACGCTAAGTGCTACTGGATGTTGGATCTGGTTGAATATTGCTATGCTTTGTGATTAGGGTTTATCTGCGCTGTGAACTAAGATTAAGTATTGATGAATATTAACTGATAAGTGCTCTATTAAATTTTTGAATCACAAATCTGTGTCCCAGCTAAGGTTGCAGACATCTGAGTCCTGCAACCACCCCTGCCTCTACCTCGAGTGAGACTTCATCTGCTTCGCAGGTGTTGCCGAAAGGGCCGGTAGTTAGTTTTTTGTTGGTGCGTTGTTGGTGCGTTGAACCCTGGGACTACCCCTATGCCAAAAAATGGTTATGTTTCTAGGACCTGAAACTGTGATTGCTGGGAACTGAGTAAGAAGAAGCTTTGTGAGAATATCTGAACTGAAACTGTGAAAGAATCCATGCGTAGGTCTGTTTCCCTATTGCGCAACATTCTACTTAATCTATGAAAGCTTTGTGCCAAGAAGAAGGGTCAAATCTGAAGAAAAGAGGTAAGATCTGAAAGCTTTGTGCTCTGAGAAAGGTAAAAGTGAGAATGTTTGGTTAAAAGAGGTAAGATCTGCAAGATCTGTGCTCTGATAAAGGTAAGAATAGTGAAAAGTTTTAGATCTGAAATCTTTTGTGCTCTATAGAAGTAAGATAAGTGGAAATTTTTGTTTCTAGACTATGGATCTAGGTATGGTTGATAGATTCTATCCTAGCTTGAAAAGTAGGGCACAACTAGATGAAAGAAGATTTGATATAAGTAGATCTGATAAGAATAGTGAAAAATATGTTATACCTATGTATAGAAAGAATTTTTGGACTAACAAGTGGATGCAGGATCCTAGAAAGAATTTTTTTCAGGTTAGCTACTATGATCCTAGCGCACAGTACAAGAAAAATTGGGGATCATTTAAAAGAAAGAGAGGATTAACCCTTTGTTACAGTTGCAGAAAACTGGGACATCTTGCTAAGGTATGCCCTGGAAGAAGACCTAGTTGCCTATGTTCAAAATCTTTGGACCATGAAGTATTAGATTGCCCTAGAATGATTGCTAAGGTTGAAAGGATGAATATGAGACAAGAATACCATGGGAAAGGTCAAGCAACTGAAACCAAGACAGAACCCCAGAAAGAATCAGAGAAAGTATTGCTACGAATGACGAAAACCTTGAATGACCACCGACATGTCAGATTATCAGAGATCTTCAAAGACAAATAATGCATAGAAGCAAGAATAGGAGAATTCAACATTGAATGTGTTCTAGATGAAGAAACACAGGTGAATATTATGACAGAAAGAACTTGGGAAACCCTAGGAAAGCCTACTATGATTTCTTCATTGGGAGGAATAGGATTATTCAAACCTATGTGGAAAGCTCACTCAGATATCTATGAATGCCAATGGAACTTCGACAGAGAAAGAATTTGAAGTTGTCAAATTTATTGAGAACAACGCTCCATTTGCTATATTACTAGGAAAACCTTGGATTGAAGGAGATCGGGCTAGAAGGAAAAAGGAAGAATCCTTAGAGCAGAAGAAGCAAGAATTAAAAGATTTCATGACTAGGAGGATCACACACTTGATTGAATAATAGGAGAACCAAGTGAAGCTATTTAAAACCAGAGACTTGGATGTAAAGGTTACAAGAACACAAGAGGACTCACAGAATATTGAAGTACCTAACCCAGATAAAGAAAAAGTATTACCCTTGAATCTTAGGAAAGAATCTCAACAATGCAAAGTTACTCTGCCAAAAGGAGATAAGAATCAAAATGGAAAGAGGAATACTGAGACGAAGCTCACTGGAAAGAAGGCTAGAAAGCTAAGTAAGAAGAGAGCTAAGATCGAAAAGTTACATAAGGTTCCGGAAGGAACTTTGCAGAAGGAAAATTTGCAAAACTGGAACTTCGTTGGGATATCAGAACAACATCACATGGAACTTCGCCATGGCAAAGCAATATAGCCATTGGAGACAGTATAACCATTAGACCGATGCCTCAAATGGATAGAAAGGCATTTATGATCAGACAGCTCGCTATCAGACCTGTTAGAACCCTAGATAATAGGGAATCAGTATTCTGAATAATACTTATCTATTTCAGTCTTTATGCTTTTGCTCATGACGCATGGTGAAGGCGGTAGAAAACGCTCGACACTGACCAAGCATAAGATGAGTCCCTGCGCCCGAGCTTCAAAGCGAGTTTCGGTGCATTTTTTAGCAAAAAATTGTGAATTGGTTTGAAATGGCAAAATTTAATTCTTGTGGGCACATACAAATTTGGTTTGTTAGCCAAAATTTGGTCTTTTTAGCCAAAATTGGCCCCTCGGCCTCTATGCAGAGTTTTAGTCTGGTTTATCAAAATATAAATATTTTGACAAAATTTTTAGCAAAAAATTATATTGGCCTATGGCCAACCCCCCGAATAATCAACACCAAGGATAAGCACCGTTTCACAAACTAACAGCAAACACACAAACCAGTGCCAAAATCCAAAGATAGCCTTGGGCTCACTTCATCAAAATACTTTGCAGCTACTGGCATATATCAATACTCATTTGTGTTCTCTTCTCCTGAATGTGGGATTAATTCCCAAAACTTTAAAAATAAAAACACAGTGTTACTCTGTGCGCCCAGGTGTCGACCATATTTTATGTGTCAAGTATTGGCTAGGCGATGACAGTCAACGTGTGCAGGTCCAGGCTTTGATGCGTCATACGTAGTAGGAGATCATGTGCCAAGGTGACTGCGCAGGTGTCCGAGGGATGTACTAGCCATATATAGAATATGGGATGCACCAAATTCTTGATATCAGAGGCGAAGAAGAAGACGTTGGAATGCCAGATGAAGTCAAGAAACTTCTAACAAAGATAGGGTTTGAGACATCATTGCGCTATGCTATTCACTTAATCAAAACAGCTGCACTCGCTTGTCAAGAGCGATAGGGGAAACTTGTTGACATTGTGGATGTTAGCAGGGTTTACCAATTATTAGTGGATATTAAAAGGTCAACATGATTCCTTATGGAATATCAAGAGCAATTCATGTTTAATAAGGTACCCGGTGAGATTGAAGAAGGTTCGACAGAAGGAGAATAACAACATTTCGTGTACCGAAGACACAGCCTCAGCTTCGAATGGAGGGAGGAATCTGCCAATGGAGTATGATGACATTAATTTCATAAACATAGATGATCAAGTGGTGGATAAGGACACGCATCACTCCAATGCAGAGGAGGGTCAAGTTTGTCGTCCCAGTTTTGATCTAGTTGAACATTTAGGAGTGCAGTTGGGGTTTGATAGTCTCGACGAAGCTAGCGTTCTACTTCAGCATCAAAGCCAGAGAGAGGAAAACTAGAGTTCACACTTTTCCAGGGAGGAGAATGGTGTTCTTGGCCTTGAGGCTAGTTCACAGAATATAGAGTTCAGTTCGACTACCACACAAACTTGCACTATTTCTAGGCATGTTAACGTTTGGTTTGAGGCAACATCTTCAGAGTTTGTACAAATGCTTTTGAATTCAGTTGGACAGGATGAAGAGAATCTTGTTGAGGGACCAGACACATGCGATTCAATGCAAACCTCAAAGAATGACAAGGAATTTAACATGTCAAATAGTGAATCATCACCTTGTAATATAGAGGTTGTCTTAGACGTTGAGTGCAAGACTGCATTTGAAAAAAATCAGCAAGGCTTTAAAAATCTAGTAATGGACATAAGGGCTGACGAGCAACAACTTCCAATTTTGTCAGAACCTCCTGCAGATAACAGCTTGGAGCTGAAATCTATTTTAGACCTTGACATCAGGCCCATAGATAAGAGACATTTCCCAACCAAAGAGGATGATTCCAAAAACATTAGGGTGAAGGGAGAGAGTTCTGCACCATTAGGTGCTTTATTACAAGATTTGAATGCTAGATCACCAGTCACAATTGAAATTCATAGAGATATTGAATCTCATGGTCTACAAACACAACTTAATGAAGATCATTTAGTTAACTTTATCCCCTCAGATGAGACTGGCAGTCTGACAGAGATGGAGGATACAAAGCAAGGTTGGATGAATGAACATCCAAGGAACATGGTGATGTCAGACAATGATGCTGAACAATACACAATTGTTACTGTATCTTCACAAGAAATACATGTTGATTATGGACAAACAAAATTGCAGCATATTTCAAATCCAATATTTGGAGAAGGAAATGAGAACTATGCAGGGAAATGTGCAACAGAGGCTACTCAGCAGGATGCTCTCTTGTCAGAAATGCAAGGACCATCATCATCCTCATTGGATGAGAACTGCAATGAAAACACAAGAAACCATGCTGCTGGGAAGGATATTGTCTTGGCTAACTTGAAAGCAGGGCCATGATTTGGTATGCCCGCTACACAATGGATCATACGGTGATTGGAGAAGGATCCCATGGAAGGGTTTATTATGCAAGTTCAAAGTAATGGCGAGGCTGCAACAATCAAGAAATTGGATGTCAGCAGCTAGCAAGAGTCCAATTCTGAATTTCTTGGGCAGGTATCAATGGTTTCCAGGCTTAAACATGAGCATGTCATTGAATTGATGGGCTTGTATTCTTATTTTTGTGCAGTTGACAGTCAATCAAAACAAAGTGAGCTACCTGCACAACTATTTCAAGTCAAGGATGGTGAAACAGAGCCTCTTATCATCATCAAGAATGGTTCCAATGAGGGAAATGATAGCGTTGGTCCTAAGGGGCCTGTATGGGCATCAAACAAGGATCTGCATGCTTAATCCAAAGCTTCAGGCACATGTGAATGAAAGGCCTTTGAACGCAGATCAAGAAAATTCCATCAATGAGCTTCATAACAAGCTGATCAGGATGGCGATTTGAAAGAGCTTGAAGCACTCTTAAAAACATTACAATGCCAAGAGATTAGGGGTGCTAATCGAAAAGTGTTAGGTCCATCATCTTCAAAGGCAACTAACAACAAAAATGTTGTATCCACGGAATCATCACCCTTAAAGCTACAGAAGACACCTGGTAATGACAAAATCAGCAAAAGAGAATCAGATCCCTTATTAAAGGCGAAAGTTCAGTGAAATAAAAGATGAAATGGCTGAGCATTTAAAGGAGCACGAGATATCTGGCAGCAAACAAAATATTAGGCTTGTACACAGTTGTCAATCCATCACACTTGTCATCAATTTTATAATGCAGTCACAGGTGGTAGAGCAATCCCAGGCTCTGAAGGTAAACTCGACAATTGGCAAATGACAGTTTCAAGCATTCCCGGTCTAAGAATATTCGACTCCAGCCATTCTCCAACAACCTCCAGCATTCATTGACTGCTGCATTCATTGGTTTTTGATGTTGTTACAGTCTATTCGCCGGCGAATCTTAAACAACCTCCAGTATGCCAGATGTCGAGGCTGCAGTTACCAATTGTAATTTTCCCTTTAATTTACTGTTTGATTTGTTTTAGGAGACAATTGACATGTGTCTATCTGTGTAACTGTTTTCTATTTTCAGAAAACAGAGTTATGAGCTCGAGTCTTGGAAGACTGAGGAAATTTTTCTTATTTATACACATGTAAAATATGAAAGCAGGGTTCGGGCTGAGGAGAGGGTTAGACCTGGAGGAGAGGGTTAGACCTGTGTGAGAGGGTCGACCTGTGTGAGTGGGTTTTCAGCAGTAAAATGTCTTTCTTTTTGGTTGGAACTGAAGAGGGTGTAATTTTCTTTGCTAGACAGTGGGCTGTGTTTGGCCAGAGAACTCTTTCTGTAATCTTTAGATGACTGATCAGTAATGGGCATGCTTTTTCTATAGGATTCTTGTGCGGAGGTGTTGGTGGCATTTCCCTTCTCTATTGAGTTTTTTCCTGTTATCATTTCATTTGTTTTCAATTTCTCATGATCAGAAGATAGTAATAGAGTAGAATTTATTGTGAAATACTCTGCATCTGATCTTGTGATAATCTTTATGTTTCTCCTCTAAAAAGCTTAGTTTATGAATTCTTAATTGCTCATTTTCTCTCTTTTTCATCCCCTAGTTCTTCCTCAAATCGACACCATCAAAACTTATTTCAATCCAACATTTCCGCTACCTTGCCCTGTGTAAGAATTTTGTTGAGATCTGAGAATGAACCACATATTCAAGCGCAGAACCCATTTTCCCAATGGCCCTCCTTGCTGTACCAAAAAAAACATTTAAAAACCAAAAACCCAACCCCATACTTTCATCACTTTCATAGCTAGCCTAATATCCATCCCATACAAACCAAGTTTAAATCGAAAAGAGAGATCCCTCTCTGAGTCTTGGAGGGCTAGATCCAAGACTCCAAGCGATTTGAGGTTACCTCTGTGATTGCCTCCGCAGCCTTAGGCAAATTACAGAGTGCTAACATTTTTGGCGACTCCACTAGGGAACTTCTCCAGAGGTGCACTTCAAGTTCATATTTGACTTCTGATGGTGAACAGAAGCCAAACACAAGAAGGTTGTACCATTCACCTGGCGAATCCATTGTTCAAGATCCCGAGCTTCAAAGTTCACAAGCAACTTCACTGTTGAAGAATCCAGATTTCAAAGCCTTGATGATGTTTCAAGATGACAGGGTATGTGGTAAATCCTATATCTTGTGAAGCCATAAACGAATTCAGAAATGAGTTAGCAGAATTTCACATTGACGAAGAATTTTTAACAACTGTGTTTCGTATTTTGGAATCGAGCAAATCTTCTCCTAAAAGTAAAATCTGTTGTCTTGAGCTAGTTGTTGAAAAGTTCGAAAATGATATTGAACTTTTGGATTCTCAAATTCAGTCATACAATTTCCTAGATCTCAAAGAATTCTTGGAAAATCTTCCTTCTCCAAAGCAAGAGGAAATTGTACTACCTGTTGATTTGCAGATTGATGATGATTATGTTTTCAAGTATAAGGCTGAAGTTGTAGATGCATGGTTTGATTTTGAGGATGAAACTGATCTACTAGTCATAGAAGACCTAGGAACGAATATCATGCATCATGCTTTAATTGATCCTATAGCAGATTACATGGAGGTTTATGTTAGCTCAAGTTTTCAAACATGTATTCTCTATAACGACCAAATATGTCACCAGTTTCTAGTACATATTTCAGCCTTGATTTTCATGAAGCACGATGAGGAAACCCAATCATGGGATCAACTGCTGGGTTGGCTTCATTGGCACTTTTTCATTACCTCATTGAAGCAATAACTGTTAGCAAAGTAGGGTAGGTAGGAATGTGCCAATAAGCTCAACAAGATGAGCATCTTTTCTTTTTTCGTCTCTTCATGGTTTTATTTTTAGTTTATAGTTTGGGGGCAGCCCAATGATCAGCTGGTCTGTGGATTTCAGAGTTCTATGGATTCTAGACACCTCCTTCGGAGCTATCTTCCCCAGGTGGAGCCTATGTTAGAACTCTATATAATATGGAATCAGTATTCTAAATAATACTTATCTATTTCAGTCTTACGCTTTTGCTCATGATGCATGGTGAAGGCGGCAGAAAACGCTCGACACTGACCAAGCATAATATGAGTCCCTGCGCGCGAGCTTCAAAGCGAGTTTCGGTGCATTTTTTAGCAAAAAATTGTGAATTGGTTTGAAATGGAAAAATTTAATTTTTGTGGGCACATACAAATTTGGTTTGTTCGCCAAAATTTGGTCTTTTTAGCCAAAATTGGCCCCTCGGCCTCTATGCAGAGTTTTACTCTGGTTTATCAAAATATAAATATTTGAATAAAAATTTTAGCAAAAAATTATATTGGCCTAGGACCAACCCCTTGAATAATCAACACCGAGGTTAAGCATTGTTTCACAAACCGACAACAAACACACAAACCAGTGCCAAACTCCAAAGATAGCCTTGGCCTCACTTCATCGAAATACTTTGTAGCTATTGGCATATATCAATACTCATTTGTGTTCTCTTCTTCTGAATGTGGGATTAGTTCCCAAAACTTTAAAAATAAAAACACAGTGTTACTTTGTGCGCCCAGGTGTCGACCAGATTTTATGTGTCAAGTATTGGCTAGGCGATGACAGTCAACGTGTGCAGGTCCAGGCTTTGATGCATCATACGTAGTAGGATATTGTGTGCCAAGGTGACTGCGCAGGTGTCCGAGGGATGTACCAGCCATATACAGAAGATGGGATGCACCATATTCTTGATATCAGAGGCGAAGAAGAAGACGTTGGAATGCCAGATGAAGCCAAGAAACTTCTAACAAAGATAGGGTTTGAGACATCATTGTGCTATGCTATTCACTTAATCACAGTAGCTGCACTCACTTGTCAGGAGCGAAAGGGGAAACTTGTTGACATTGTGGATGTTAGCAGGGTTTACCAATTATTTGTGGATATTAAAAGGTCAACACGATTCCTTATGGAATATCAAGAGCAATTCATGTTTAATAAGGTACCCGATGAGATTGAAGAAGGTTCGGCAGAAGGAGAATAGCAGCGTTTCGTGTACCAAAGACACAGCCTCAGCTTTGAATGGAGGGAGGAATCTACCAATGGAGTATGATGACATTAATTTCATAAACAGAGATGATCAAGTGGTGGATAAGGACACGCATCACTCCAATGTAGAGGAGGGTCAAGTTTGTCATCCCAGTTTTGATCTAGTTGAACATTTAGGAGTGCAGTTGGGGTTTGATAGTCTCAACGAAGCTAGTGTTCTACTTCAGCATCAAAGCCAGAGAGAGGAAAACTGGAGTTCACACTTTTCCAGGGAGGAGAATGGTGTTCTTGGCCTCGAGGCTGGTTCACAGAATATAGAGTTCAGTTCGACTACCACACAAACTTGCACTATTTCAAGGCATGTTAACGTTTGGTCTAAGGCAACATCTTCAGAGTCTGTACAAATGCTTTTGAATTCAATTGGACAGGATGAAGAGAAGCTTGTTGAGGGAACAGAAATATGCGAGTCAATGCAAACCTCAAAGAATGACAAGGAATTTAACATGTCAAATAGTGAATCATCACCTTGTAATATAGAGGTTGTCTTAGACATTGAGTGCAAGACTGCATTTGAAGAAAATCAACAAGGCTTTGAAAATCCAGTAATGGACATAAGGGATGACAAGCAACAACTTCCAATTTTGTCAGAACCTCCTGCAGATAACAGCTTGGAGCTGAAATCTGTTTCAGACCTTGACATCAGGCCCACAGATAAGAGACATTTCCCAACCAAAGAGGATGATTCCAAAAACATTGGGGTGAAGGGAGAGAGTTCTGCACCATTAGGTGCTTTATTACAAGATTTGAATGCTAGATCACCAGTCACAATTGAAATTCATAGAGATATTGAATATCATGGTCTACAAACACAACTTAATGAATATCATTTAGTTGACTTTATCCCCTCAGATGAGACTGGCAGTCTGACAGAGATGGAGGATACAAAGCAAGGTGGGATGAATGAACATCCAAGGAACATGGCGATGTCAGACAATGATGTTTAACAACACACATCTGTTACTGTATCTTCACAAGAAATACATGTTGATTCTGGACAAATAAAATTGCAGCATATTTCAAATTCAATATTCGAAGAAGGAAATGAGAACTATGCAAGGAGATGTGCAACAGAGGCTACTCAGCAGGATGCTCTCTTGTCAGAAATGCAAGGACCATCAACATCCTCACTGGATGAGAACTACAATGAAAACACAAGAAACCATGCTGCTGGGAAGGATATTGTGTTGGCTAACTTGCAAGTAGGGCCAGGATTTGGTATGCCTACTACATAATGGATCAGATGGTGATTGGAGAAGGATTCCATGGAATGGTTTATTATGCAACTTCAAAGTAATGGCCAGGTTGCAGCAATCAAGAAATTGGATGTCAGCAGCCAGCAAGAGTCCAATTCTGAATTTCTTGGGCAGGTATCAATGGTTTCCAGGCTTAAACATGAGCATGTCGTTGAATTGATGGGCTTGTATTCTTATTTTTGTGTAGTTGACAGTCAATAAAAACAAAGTGAGCTGCCTGCACAACTGTTTCAGGTCAAGGATGGTGAAACAGAGCCTCTTATCATCATCAAGAATGGTTCCAATGAGGGAAATGATAGCGTTGGTCCTAAGGGGCTTGTATGGGCATCAAACAAGGATCTTTATGCTTAATCCAAAACTTCAGGCACATGTGAATGAAAGGCCTTTGAACGCAGATCAAGAAAATTCCATCAATGAGCTTCATAACAAGCTGATCAGAATGGAAATTTGAAAGAGCTTGAAGCACTCTTAAAAACATTACAACGCCAAGAGACTAGGGCTGCTAATTGAAAAGTGGCAGGTCCATCATCTTCAAAGGCAAATGAAAACACAGATGTTGTATCCACGGAATCATCACCCTTAAAGCTAGAGAACACACCTGGCAATGACAAAATCGACAAAGGAGAATCAGATCCCTTATTAAAGGCAAAAGTTTAGTGAAATAAAAGATGAAACGGCTGAGCATTTACAGGAGCACGAGATATATGGCAACAAACAAAATATTAGGCTTGTACATAGTTGTCAATCCATCACACTTTTCATCAATTTTATAATGCAGTCACAGGTGGCAGAGCAATCCCAGGCTCTGAAGGAAAACTCGACAATTGGCAAATGACAGTTTCAAGCATTCCCGGTCTAAGAAGATTCGACTCCAGCCAGTCTCCAACAACCTCCAGCATTCAACGACTGCTGCATTCATTGGTTTTTGATGTTGTTACAGTCTATTCGCCAGCGAATCTTAAACAGCCTCCAGTATGCTAGATGTCGAGGCAGAAGTTACCAATTGTAATTTTCCCTTTAATTTACTGTTTGATTTGTTTTAGGAGACAATTGACATGTGTCTATCTGTGTAACTGTTTTCTATTTTCAGAAAACAGAGTTATGAGCTCGAGTCTTGGAAGGCTGAGGCAATTTTTATTATTTATACACATGTAAAAGATGAAAGCAAGGTTCAGGCTGAGGAGAGGGTTAGACCTGGAGGAGAGGGTTAGACTTGTGTGAGAGGGTCGACCTGTATGAGTGGGTTTTCAACAGTAAAATGTCTTTCTTTTTGGCTGGACCTGAAGAGGGTGTAATTTTCTTTGCTGGACAGTGGGTTGTGTTTGGCCAGAGAACTTTTTCTGTAATCTTTAGATGACTGATCAGTAATGGGCATGCTTTTTCTACAGGATTCCTGTGCGGAGGTGTTGGTGGTGTTTCCCTTCTCTGTTGAGTGTTTTCCTGTTATCATTTCGTTTGTTTTCAATTTCTCATTATCAGAAAACAGTAATAGAGCAGAATTTATTGTGAAATACTCTGCATCTGATCTTGTGATAATATTTATGTTTCTCCTCTAAAAATCTTAGTTTATGAATTCTTAATTGCTCATTTTCTTTCTTTTTCATCCCCTAGTTCTTCCTCAAATCGACACCATCAAAACTTATTTCGATCCAACATTTCTGCTACCTTTCCCTGTGTAAGAATTTTGTCCAGATCTGAGAATGAACCACATATTCAAGTTCAGACCCCATTTTCCCAATGGCCCTCCTTGCTGTCCCAAAAAAAACATTTAAAAACCAAAAACCCAACCCCATACTTTCATCACTTTCATAGCTAGCCTATTATCCATCCCACACAAACCAAGTTTAAATCGAAAAGAGAGATCCCTCTCTGAGTCTTGGAGGGATAGATCCAAGACTCCAAGCGGTTCGAGGTTACCTCTATGATTGCCTCCACATCCTTAGGCAAATTACAAAGTGCTAACAAGACCATTGGGACCATGCCATGACGGACAGAACTGAGTTAATGAAGGATTCCCACCCGTTGCTAGAGATCCGTTGCCAAGTTATCGATTTATCTCGTCGCGGCATGCACCAAGAACACTTTTGATAACCATGAATCTGAGCTCGCAGATCAGTTGATTTTGCACAGTGATAATTACATTCTTTCTGTCTATCCCATTGCATTGCTTAATTACTCTTCAAACATGATATTTTCAACCCCGAGTGTGTATGTCAGACAAGCTCAGCACTACAGAGAAAATTGTCGAAGAAGTTCTCATCGACCTCATGACTGAAAGAGTAATGTCGATGTCTGTAGATGTACAAGTATCATCAACGAGAGGAGTGCAAGCCTCTCCATCGACTACTCACAGAGTCAGACCATCCTAACCATCAACGGAAAAGAGAAAGAATCATAGAGATGATCTAGCTAATGCGAGGCTGATCCAGACCATTTTGCCCGAATACATCCCACCTATGGCCGACCCGGTGAGCCGTGATAGTGTGCCAAGATATTTCGAGTACACCTTAGTTACTGCGTACCTCCCAAAGGCGATATGTGCAGTAAGAGCGCAGCAGGACAAGATCGCAGCGTTGAATTTCAGTGAATTCAACCTCAGATATCAAAAGAACCATTGCATGCTCTCCCAGTACAAATACCTAACCAGGATGAAGGGGAAGAAATCAAAGATAATCCCCTAGCTGTGGATGATGAACCTCACGTATTCCACCCTATTAAATGTCATAAAAATATCACACTTCGGAAGGCACTAGGAAGTCAATGCATATGTCAAGCTACTGCTATTGTGTTACCATGGTGACTATTTATGTCTAGACTATTATATTACAATTGATCTGACACTGAGCCATAGGATCACGGGGTTGAGTATGCAAGGACCTGACCCATAGGATTTCTATCCAGGAAAACCCACAGATCTCACGCTAGCACAAAAGATCAAGGATACATATGGCGATGTTGAGAAAGGGATGCGAGGCTACAAGGTAACCTCCATCCAGAATTGCGCAGTGTGCTTAGCATGTCAGTTAATAGTAGGAAATTTGTTACAAAAGAACAGACCCACACAGGTCATGGTATTTGTCGTTGACCTCACAAGGAAGTGTGTAGAAGGTGCACAGATGAACTGGGCGAAGTACCTAGTCAATCAGCTTGAACTAGACTGTCGTGAAGCACAGGATCAGGGCTACAAATTTCATTTTAGATGGATCCTGATCCTCATCACATTCATTGCATGGGAAATGCCGAAATTTGTGACCTTCCTAGACATTGAGCCATCAGAACCGCTTGTTGCAAAGTTTACTACACTTTGGTATTCAAGTGATATGAACAAACAGTGGTAGTTGAACGTTGTTTTTCATACATATTACCTTCAGCTGAAGAGAGCCATCGAAGCTGAGCCTCCCATGAATCTGAACACCTTACAAAGATTTAGACCATTGATGAAGTTCAATGCATATCGACATTTCATCTACATTACAGCATGAGCCGATGAACATAAGGAGAAGCTCCAGTCATACTATAAACTTACGAAAGAGGACCTAGAGGAGATCACTAAGGACTCGTCAACAGACCTTCTTATCCCCCCTGACCCCATAGAGATGTCTAACCCTGAATTGGACAACCTAGAATCCACTCACAAAGAACAGAATACACCCAGAAATAGCAGAAGAAAGAAGACCGAAGAGGTCCAGGACTTAAGCAGTGCCTCAAGAAAGACTGCTTTAGTATTATCTAACCGAGGGGGTGACGATGAAGAAGAAGCTGAACAGAAGCAAAGCGAAGTAACACCGCTCAGAGACGAGGTTGACCCCTTGAAGAAGAGGAAGGTTTCTCCCCTGAAACCTTCTTCCTGGAAGAAATCGAAAGCCACCATAACCAAGATGCAAATTGTCCTCACCTCCAACGATTTTGACTTCATCATAGCAGCTCTAAACGAAGCTTCACCAGAAATCACAGAGAAACAAGAAGCAAAGCAGGAGGAAATGTATGATAGAATTGAAGTCAAACTTTGAGGGGTACAACAAGCCCTTTAGTCCAGTCGTGCAGTCTCCACTGCGCCCTTACCATCGGGAGAACCAGAGTTGGGAGATGAGCCAACCCAATTTCACCAACTAGCAGATGCAACCGAAGCTTTCCTTCGACGGGCACAAGAAGAAACAGAGTAAGCCAACCAGGCCTTGAAGCAAGTACAAGGCGTACTCATATAACAACATAGATTTGCAGAGCAAGAGAAGGTTTCTCTCCAAGCAAAGTTTGATGAAGAGAAAGTGCAAATGCAACAAGGAAAAGAACACTTGCTCGTGGAGAAACTCAAAGTGAAAGAAGTAGTCAATAGAGAACTTTTCTCTGTGACAGGCTTAGAACCACAGGAATAACACCGAGTCATGCATCAAGTAGAGTAGCTCGCAGAAGTTGTCCATCATCTACAGTGAAGAATATTGGACTTAGAGCTCCGCATAGTGCCCAACACTCTGCAAGATGTAAGGGACCAAAGAGAAGCAACTGTCGAGCGCAGTTGACAGAATAAAGGCCCTTGCCATGGAATGCAAGCAACTGAGTGATCGCAGTGCCTAGACATATGAGTGAATCACTGAGAACCCATAACTTAAGGCATTAGAGTCACAGCTCCAGCAAGTGAAGTAGCAAGCAGAGACAATATAGGCGCAGATGAAGCTCCTTTCAGATGTGGAAAGAATGAAGCGATCCCAGGAGCAACGCACTTCCCAGCAACAGATCCACATTATCTAGAGCAAATTCATGGAAGTGACTCAGAGACTCCTACATACACAATATGAGGCTTGCCAATTGTTCACCGATATCGAAGGCCGAGGAGTAGAGTTGGAGCAGGTCGTCACTGCAACTGAACAACGCCTAGAGGGACCTGTCAATGAAGCAGTCATCCAAGAGTTTGTTGAACAGGAGTTCGTGGCACATCAACAAGTCGAAGCAGCTCGAGTCAAGCTTGAGGATTTCAAAGCACAACTAATCAGACCAAATTGACTCAGGATGAGTCACAGGTGAGTGTTGGGGGCTTGTAGGCCCTTGACCAAGTTTTGGGAGATCCTTGGTCAATTTTGACCTATTTTTGGACTTCGACAGTCTATCAAAGGAGGAGCGCAAGACGAAGTAGAGATCGCGGGATATCGTCCCCTTTTTAGGGATTTTTGGGTTTTTGGGATTATGTAACGGGTATGGGAGTGTCGGCCCATGGGTTTACCCATGCTTAGGCCAACTTTTGTATAAATAAGTAGCTAGGCGATGTAAGAAGCACGACCGGTGTGCTAAGTAGTAGTGGAAGCGATCGATCTATGTGATCGAAGGATTGTAAGTTCTCTGTGCATACTATGTAAGACTTGCAAAGCTAAGTGCAAGAGACTGTAAGAGATCGAAAGGAGGCTTTGTCCTATAACCTAACCCAGGGAAGGAGGATCCAACGAGGTGCCTAGATCTCCTGTCCTAGGCGGAGTAGGGTTTTTGTGGCTCTGTGCATGTGACTGATAGACCGAAGATAATAAATAAGATAATAGTTGGTGGACATAGCCCTAGGGTGGGGGTGAACAACATACATGTTGTGTTGCTTTGCTTTGTGATATGTATTGATGTGTCTATGTGTAATTTTCTTAAGTGATTTAGTATATATGAATGATAGACGGATCTGATGTTGCTTTGTTCTTAATAATGTGGATAAACGCTAGATCCAACCTATGTGAATATGCTTAGTGCTTGAATCTTCTGGATCTGGTCTGTTTCCTTACTCTAAGTGCTACTGGATGTTGGATCTAGTTGAATATTGCGATGCTCTTTGATTAGGGTTTATCTGCATTGTGAACTAAGATTAAGTACTGATGAATATTAACTGCTAAGTGCTATGTTAAGTGTTTGAATCATAGATCTGTGTCCTAGCTAAGTTTGCAGACATCTAAGTCCTACAACCACCCCTACCTCTAACTCAGGTCAGACTTCATCTACTTCGTAGGTGTTTCCGAAAGGGTCAGTAGTTAGGGTTTTTTTGGTGCATTTTTGTAGAGTTGAACCTTGGGTTTGCCCCTGTGCCAACAGAAGCTGTTTGAAGGATCCCAACATAGATATTTTGTTGTAGAAGACAACATGAGTAAAGCTCTCATGAATTTAAGGCTCCAGAAGGACATTAACCAACAAATTCATGTTGGGTATGTGTTATAATATTTTCATGACTAGTTGTAGTGTCTGCTACATTGCGCCAGGAACATGGGGGGTGATATCCCCTCTTTGCAGGGGTTCGGGGAACATGTCTCATTTTTTTCCTCATTTTTTGTGTCTCCTCGATTTTTGTGTCCATTGTTGGGTGATTTTTTGGCACATTGTTTTTGTCGATCGTTTTTTATTTCCAATTAAGGAAATAGGGTTGTTGACTAATCGAGGTCATTCGGTTACGATTTTGGATGTCGTTGGCTCATATATGTATATTGTATTGTAAACAATGTAGGAGTATGAATGAATATAGAATATGTTGGTTTTCTTGGTTTGGGTTTCCAGGGGGGAAATCTCTATGTAATGTTTGTATTTTCCATTGTATCTTTCATGTTCTTTTACTGAAAATATGTTTGCAGTAAATAATTGTACAAGGTTAAAATCTACATTTTGTATCAGAGCTTTGTTGGGTTCAGGGGGATGCCTTTGTGGTCAAGGGTTTGTCTCGGGACTATGATAAGCCTTGTTACAGTGGGAGATCTGTGGTATTGATTCTTTATGTGAAGAGAAATGGTGAGTACGAAAATGGAGATCAAGAATTTTAATGGGAAAATTTTTGAGTTGTGGAAGCTCAAGATGGAAGATCTGTTGGTGGACAGAGATCACTAGATTGCGGTAATCCAGGTACTACACCTACAGGAAATTCAACAGATGACTGGAAAACGTTGGATCGGAAGGTGAAGAGCACAATCTAATTGTGTTTCTCAGATCCAGTATTATTGAATGTGTCAGAGGAAGCTACAACCAAGGATTTATGGGATAAGTTGGGGAAGTTGTATCAATCTAAGTCCCTAGTAAATAAACTATTCCTGAGAAAGAATTTGTATAACTCTAGGATGAGAGATGGAGACTCTATGGCAGAGCATTTGAATGCCTTCAATATTGTGGTAAGTCAGTTAGTATCTATTGAGATTAAAATTTTAGATGAATATAAGTGTATCAATTTATTGTGCTCTTTACCAGACTCGTGGGATAGTTTGGTTGTGGCCATAGGTAGTAATACAATTTACTTGAAGTTTGATGAAGTGGTCGCATCCTTGTTGTCGGAGGAGATGAGACGGAAGAACATGGAAGGACAAAGAATAGATGCATTATTTGCAAGAGGACGCTCCCAAGAAAGAAATATATCTAAGTCCTTAAGTGGGAGATCTAAGTCTAAGGGTAAATATAAATATCCCATAAATTTTGTAAAGGTATGTTAGATATCTCGAAAAGAAGGGCACTACAGGAAGCAATGTAGATCCAAAGTTGAGAAAAAGAAGGGATCTAAAGAAACTCCTTCTACAAAATAAAATACTGCTAAGGAAGAAGGAGGGGATGTATACTTGGATTCTTCAAGAACACATGAAGATCATGAGGCATGGTTGGTTGACTCAGGCGCATCCTTTCATATGACTCCCCATAGAGAGTGGTTCTGTGAATATGAAAGGTATGATGGAGGTAATGTTTTCCTCATTGATGATTCAACAACCAGAACTATAGGATTAGGAAAAAATAAGTTGAGGCTCATAGATGGAATGATTAGAACACTACCTGGTGTTTTTCACATCCTAGGATTGGACAAAATTTTTGTTTTTGTAAGAAAAATGGATGATGCAGGGGTAAAAACAATATTTGAAAAGGAAACCTGCAAGATGGTTCAAGGAGAAATGGTGTTGTTGAAGGGAGTTAGGTTTGGAACTTTGTATAATCTGCAAGGAAGAACTATTAGTGATGGGTGTGATAGTTACATTGTTCCTGATATTGGAGTAGAAAAAGAAAAAACTCCTACAGTCTCTGGAGAAAAGGTTATGATGTGGCATAAAATACTGGGGCATATCGGAGAGAAGGGTATTCGACTACTACACGGTAAAGGTATGGTTGAAGGTATGTATAACTTCTCTCTGTATTTTGATTTCTTTGAACATTGTGTATATGGGAAGTAGAATCGGGTAAGATTCCCCTCTGGTACAACGAGGGAAAAAGGAATTTTACAACTATTTCACAATGATGTGTTTGGACCTATGTCAGTTCCATCGTTGGGAAAATATGTGTACTATGTCTCATTTATAAATGACTTCTCTAGGAATACTTGGAATATATTTCCTCAGGAATAAATTTGAAGTCTTTGATAGGTTTAAATAGTTTAAGGCTCTTGTTGAGAATCAAACAGAGAAAAGAATTAAGGTGCTAAGGACAGATAATGGTGGAGAGTTTTATGGGAATGAATTTGAAGAATTATGTAAGAAGTGTAGTATAACAAGGAAGAAGACTATTATAAAAAATATGTTGAGACAATATTGTAGAGGCTTAATATGCAGGAATGTAAACCGATCAAGTTCCCTATTCATGTTGGTGTAAATTTATATGTGGATCAGTGTCCCAAGCCACATGAAGAGGAGGAGGACATGTCTCGTGTTCCATATGCAAGTGCAGTTGGAAGTTTGATGTATGAAATGGTTTGTACTAGACTAGACATTTCACATGTAGTGGGACTTTTAAGTAGGTATATGTCAAAACTAGGGAAGGAGCATTGGACAACAGTAAAAAGGGTTTTCAGGTATTTGTGTGGCACTGCTAGCTATGGATTTTTCTACCAAGGAAGACCAGGATTGGACAGAGTGTTGGACATACATGGCTTTGTGGATGCAGACTGGGATGGATATCTGGATCGTAGGATATCTACAAGCGGGTATGTGTTTAACCTGTTTGGAGGAGCAATCAGTTGGATGAGAAAAAGACATGTTGTAGTGGCAATTTCAACTACAGAAGTTGAATACATGACAACCACTCATGCAAGTAAGGAAGCAGTATGGTTACAAAGATTGTGTTCATGTATTGGGTTGGTACAACAACCTATAAGGATAGATTGTGATATCCAGAGTGCAACTTTTCTAGCGAAGAACCCGACTTATCATTCAAAGAAAAAGCATATTGATATTCAATATCACTTTGTGAGATACATGGTTGAAGAAAAGAAAGTGCTTTTGATGAAGGTGGACACTTTGAAGAATGTTGCAGATTCATTAACAAAATATGTGAGCACCGAGAAGTTCTCTTAGTGTAGAGGATCCATGGGCATTGTTGCCCTATATTTTTGACTATGTAACCATGTAACCCGCTATATGCAAAGAAAACAACAAGTGGGAGAATGTTGAGTATGTGTTATATTCTTTGCATGACTAGTTTTAGTGTTTTCTACGTTGCGGTGGGCGCACGAGGGGGGGCGCCAAGCGCCCCCCGCCCCCCCCCCTGCCCGAGAATTTTCATTTACCTTGGAAAACATGTCTCATTTTTTGCCTCACTTTTTCATGCAGGCTTTATTTTCATGTCCATTGTTGGGTGGTTTTTCGGCATATTGTTTTTTCTGATGGTTTTCTATTTCTGGTTAAGGAATTAGGGTTGTTGACTAATCCAGGTCATTGGGTTAGGGTTTTGGATGCCACTGGCTCCTATATGTATATTGTATTGTAAACAATGTAGGAGTATGAATGAATATAGAATATGCTGGTTTTCCCGGTTTGGGTTTCCAGAGGAAAAGTATATGTGTAATGTTTGTATTTTCCATTGTATCTTTTCTGTTCTTTTACTGAAAATCTGTTTGCAGTAAATAATTGTACAAGTTTAAAATCTACAATTCAGAAAGAGAATTTTGAATTAAGGATGAAACCACAATCTAGACTCGAGGAGGAGAAGTAAAATCTTCAAGATCGATTGATATGTCAAGAATAATTATAAAGAGGTATTTTTCATGAGTTGGAAAGAAAGTTGCAGACGAAGGACTAGATATTGACACCATTCTATGAAGTTGGGCAAGTAGAGAATGAAAAATATCCTATACAAGAGAGACTAACTCCTTCAAAAGTTATAACTGAGGAAGATGATTTATCATATTCTTCTTCTCCCCGTCAAGATGGATAATGTTCAAGGATGGATGAAGTAAGGAGAAATTAATATGAAGAGGTCCTTCATAAGAATTTGTTCTTGATTTCCATCCCAGGGAAAGGTAAAGAATACAAGACATCTCTGGGAAGAGATGTGCATTCTAAAGAGGGAGCAAAGACATTTCCCACTAGTAAGATTGGTATAAATGTATGGTCTAAAAATCCATGTGCTTCCTATGGAACTGGCTACCACAATATAAAGAAATGTCAAAGAAGAAAATCCTTGCAAGAAACTCCATCCAAGAAGAAGGCCAAAGGAAAAGGTCATTTTCCAAGACAAAAAATAAGGGGGAATGACAAAAAGGGATTGTGGTTCCAAGATGGGGACAAGAAACTCTGCACTCATTATGGTAAGAGTGGACATCAAATAGATAAGTGTTGGAAACTTTATCCACACTTAGGTTCGAATAAGAACCAAGAATATGTAAAGGAACTTACTATAAGACAGGTAGTAGACCTAAGTGAATTTAATAGTTTGTTGAAAGATTTGAGAAATAATACTTCTTAATGGTTGGTATTAACAATGTAACATATGAAGACATAGAGGTATGGTTCATGGACAGTAGCTCATATCTCCACATGAAAAGAATGATATCGATATTCCTTACTTTCTCAGAGATCGACACAGATTTCTATGTAGGATATGGAACTAATACTAGACAAGCAATAAGAGGGTTTGGATATGTAAGATTCCAGCTCGAGTAGAGAGGATCTCTAGGAAAAGAACATATGCTATATGTTCCAGATTTGAAAGTAAACCTACTCTCAGTTGCAACTTCTAAAGATGAAGGATATGCAGTGGTGTTCCATGATGGATATGTACTTGTGTATTTAAAGGAAGCTATTGAAGACACAACATTAGTGCTTGGTGTTTGAAAGGAGAGGTTGTATAGGTTACCAGAAAGATATATAATAGGTTCTAATGGTTTCTTGGATTCAACATCATATTCAACGTCATATTCAATGTTAGATTCGACATCAGGATCAGAGGCATTGTCAGAGGTAGGAAGTTGTGAGACTCCTTCGAGTACTAAGGAAAGAATGAGTCCATGAAGAAATCCATCTATCAGAGAGGATTTATTTTGGAAAAATATTGTAAATATGTAGATTTGTAAAATTACAAAGATACTATGCATATGTAAATGTCTTTTAAAGTCTATTTCTATTGTTGTATTAGAGGTCTTGTTAGCCACTCTATGAATTTTCAAGAGTGAGAGGAATCTTATAGGGATTTCTATATAGCCACCTTTATAAATTTTCAAGAGTGAAAGGAATCTTGTAGGGATTTATAATCCTTTTGACAACATTAAAGACAATAATAGTTGCCTTATTATCAACTAATGGAATGCATATGGATCGAATTTTCTAAGTTAACATTCTTATTATGAAGAACCAAAGGTGAAGGAATGGAAGAGTGCAAGAAGTTGGAACATGTAGATCAAGAGCGGGAAGAGCATTGAAGAAATGTAAATCTTTCTGGAGCTGGTAAAGAAATGATATTCTTTGTAAAGATAAGAGGTAATTACTTTGTAAATATATAATCTATAAGTATCTCTAGGGTGTTATGTCATGTTTATGTAGATGTATACCTTGAGCATAAGAAATTCAAATAGTACAAATGTTTGCAAAGAACATGTTTGGGTTTTCTTTCAGGACAGGAGAGAGGAAATGGATAGGGAATTCATTCAGAGACTCCTATAGATACATCAACAGTATAGGAATAGTTAGTCTAAAATGGGCAAGGCATAGATAAACATTCAACTTGGTTTTTGTGATTGTCGAGATAGACTATCTTCAACAGGGAAGGATATGGGAGTGGATGTTGAGTACATGATTCAGATTTGGATATTGCAAAACAAAGAGAATCAGTGAGCAGAATTTTGTTATGAAGGAATCAATGAGCCAAAACTAGATCTAGATCTACACAAGTGCTAGTATCCATGAGCAAAGAGCCAAATTTAGAGCTATTGCTAAGAGCTAGAGTCAGAGCCATGTTTTATAGAAGCAAACAAAATTACATTGATTTATATGGATATTCAAATCCAAAGTGAACAAGTCTAAGATAAGAAATAGTCCCATAATGTTTGGTAAGGTGGAAGAGTAAGCAAGGCTTTATCATCACTAGTTACTGAATAAGAGCATTTTAGTAAGGTCGAAGAGTGAGAGATATTTATCATTAATAAGTTGTTGAAATATTCATACTTTTGGAGGACCAAAATTTCTTCAGTGGGAAGGTGTGATCCAGGAGTATCTGGAACACTTAGAGAGGTCCAAGAGGATCTAGAAATGCTTAAAATTTGGTTGTCTCAAATGTTCTAAAAATGAATTCATTTCATAGAGCTCGGAGATAGCTTACCAATTACAAAAAAATCACCTTAAATAGAGTTCATATGCAAATGATATGGCTAGTCAATGTTTTGGTCAAACTAGGTTAAAGACCCAAAAGAGGGGTGACACATGGCACAACCATACACGTCCATACAACTGAGTTGGCAAGGCGACAGGGAAACCATACAAATGTAGGTGGACCAATTATATATCTACATATGGTAATTTTGTACAGTTAGGTGGACCAATGAGAGACCACCATGTGGCACTCTCCCATTGGCCTCTCATGACTATGGTTTATTAAAATTTTTATGGGTTGAGGGGAGTCGAACCCCAGATCTCCTACCCAGTATTACCATGCCTTACCAATAGGACAAACAATATGAATTAATAGTCATATGGTGTATAATATATTTGAAGTGATGTAAGGTTTAGTCGGGCGGAAAAAGGTGTTGAAGGCTAAGCCCCTGACCCATGTTTCATATGATATCCAATGTAACCAATGCCTATATTCGTGGGGGGGCTAACAAAAAATATACCACAATTATAAAAAGGCGCCAAAGGGAGGAGAGGTCCACAGGGGTTGAAACCATGACCTCATCCCACATAAAAAAACATTTTAACCAATGAACCATGAGAGCCACCTTTGACGGAGATTCCATGGGATATAGTTTTGAGTTGATGCCATCGGTTACCCAAGGTGCGGACTACGGTCGGGTCCATGGCCTATTTAAGGAAAGCATAGATCCTGAGGTGGACACAAATATCAATATCAGGAATAGAATACAAGGAGTGCACGAAGTACAATGTAGAGTATAGACAGTGCATTGGGATGCGTGTGAAAGGAGAGCAATCATAATGAGTTTTTCTTGATTTGTGTGCCATGGAGCACCATGTCCAAACATAGCCTTGTTTATACTCATTTTTCTCATTTTTTTGAGAGGAGCATGATGGTGATGTTATTTTTGTGTTAAGATGATTTCTATGAAAGTATTAGTCCATATTTCCATGTATGAGAGGCATACTGCATCGTTTGGCATGTAAAGAGGGTTAAATTGAGCCAGTTCAGAATATGGTCTAGTTTATACTCCTTTTTCTCAAAATTTCTAGAGGAATTCAATGGCAAACTCTATTTATAGGTTTGAGTAGTATAATTAAAGAATGACTTCAAATTTGGCTTTGTAATTCCATTTTCATTGTAATTTTGACATTGGAGATCATGAAAAACAGTCTCACTATTGAAGGGGACTCAGAGATGTAGCCTAGGAGAGGTGAAATCAGTCATAAAATATTCTCTTATTATTTTATTTTATTTTATGTTGTGTTATCTTACTTTATTCTATGAATTATCATCATGCCATGAAGTTTTGGATGAGCAATGATTCACACAGGTTCTGCAAAGCTGTCAATACGGTCAAGAAATATTTTGAATTAAGTTAGATGTTAAGATGTCTGTTTAAATAATAAATTAGAATCTAATAATTTTTGGATCAGTGGACTCTGGATGAACCTTGGGTCATCAACACCCCAGCGTTAGGAAGGATGTGTGCAAGTGAGCCAACAAACGGTTCCGTTGTCGGGACCTGAAGGTTTTGTATTGAATTATGAAGGTAGAGAATGAGGTGGTATCCATCTTAGGAAGAAATGCACGATTGGTTGACTGCGAAAGAAGATGAGTTTTCTCAGCAAGAGACTCAAGGTTTGACTACCAATGTTGGACATTGGAAGAATAGGTATATCTACACTGATATGCATGGAATTTTCTTTGTTGAATTTCCATGTCTATTGTATGAATGGTTGAAGAGGCAGACTACTACTAATACTTCTTTGAGGCCTTGAGAACCATTGGTTTGGGATCAAATAATGATTGATAGGATGAAGGTCTTGGATAATAAGTTGGCTCGGGCAATTGATTTTTGGTTTTCTCTGGTGAAGGAAGGATACATAATTTAATTTGTTGTAGAGTACATTGATTCTTTCAGCGAGGCTAAAAAGAAGTTTGTTGAAGGTCCTCATAAAAGGCTGCTAGAAGAAATCTTGTTGTGGATCAAGATGTTGTTTGTAGAGAAAGGGTTGATGTGCATAGAGCTCGATAGGATGGTGTTGGATGTATGGATTGACCCTGTTTCTACCTTAGTTCTCCAACAAAACCCTTATGACCATCGCCCTTCTGGTAAACCAAAAGGCTACACCATGCATAGAGTGCACATCGTAGTGTCACCCAAGATAGTTTATGGGTGACTACAGGACGCAGGTGTCTGCAGTCATGGAAGGGATTGGGGTTGTTCTTCTTACTTATATTTATACTCAACCATACATTCTAACGTACCATTCATCAAATCTATTTAATTAATTCATTCACAATGTTCATTCTACATACATATTTCTAGTGCACACTGAAATTAAAACCATTCATTCATCTATCTAACCATTCAATCATAATTGCAAAAATAGTAAATCATTCAGACACATTGCAACACATAATTTTACCATGGTTCACCCCCCCTTAGGGATACATCCACAAAGATCTTCTTTTATTTCTTCTTCTTCATTAAAAGGGTGCTGTGCACATTAAATCATAGGATAATAGAGAGTAGTGAAGTGGACCAGGGTCGCACCAAGCTCCATAGCTTGTGAATTGACCCTTAGTTACATCAACTCCATCTAAGCTCCATATCTCTCACCAAAATAATGACTTAAAACTCAAAAAGGACTCCACAATATATGATAGTACTCTAGCTCTAGATCTAGATACCTCAACCTACCTCCTACATCTTCTATTTATACTACAAAATTGGGTTAAAAACCCTTGCATTACATTCCAAAACCCTAACCCTAACATGGCTAGGTTTTTCCACATCTGCGTTGGATTTCCGCAAATCTTGTCGTGCGCGCTACTTTTTCTCAAAACATGTCATGCTCTCCTTTTTGGTCCAATCTGCCTCGTTTGTTTCATTGTTCTTGACCTTTGCTCCAAAGTTGGCTATTCTCTACCATAGGCCTATGACAAAAAGCCCCCAACAATAACATGTGGCTCGTCCCAAGCCACTCTGACTTAGCTCACCTTTTGTAACGCTACCTCCAGCGCATGGAACTTCTCTTACAACTTTGGTGCTTTCTCCTTGTTAATGTTTTATGCCATTATTATAGTTCTTTGCATTTCATAAGATAAGAGAATAGCAAGAACAAGATCACTGAGAAATACACATCCACAAGAGACACAACATTTATCCTGGGAAACCCTCTAGGGGAAGAAAACCCAACAAAACTTCCTTATCATAAATAGCTTATACAATGTTCAAGAGATAACTCAAACCAATACAGAAAAGTCCTCCCCAAGAGATGTGCCACCCTTCTTCTCCTCTCTCCAACTTGTAATTGCAGCTTGCCTCATAAGAGAATGAGCAAGTGAAGTGTGTGTTAGAAGTGAGGCACTAGCCTCTTATTTATATCAATCTGTCATGTATGAAGAGTCACCAACTGGCAGGGCCGACTTCTCACTCTAGGTGGGTAAACCCACCTTTAATTAATTCTGCCCCTTTCATTATAACTGCTGGGGCCGACTTCTTGTTCAGCACTTTGTAATTGTCCGATGACCAATCCGCAAAAGGGGATTTGGTCCTTATACAATTACCGACATGATTAATCCTCAATGGGAATTAATCCAATAACAATAATAATAATAATGACATGATTAATCCTCAATGGGGATTTAATCCAATAATAATAATGACATGATTAATCCACAATGGGGATTTAATCCAATAACAAAATAATAATAAGAATGCTCTTCGTAGTTACATTATTTCAACACTCCTTAGCCTATGTGCTCTTTCCTGCTAATGTTTCCAAAACCTGCATTGTCATGTGCTCCTTCAACACTTCTCTGCTTTCTGCATGCACCTATTCCAAGATCTCTTTCTCTATTTGAAGTTCTTCTATCATTCTTTCGGCCTTTTAATGAAATGGCTCCAACTGAGCCTTCCTTGCTTGTTTCTCTTCCTGTGTGGCCTTTACTTCTTTCTGCAAACACTATTAAATTTGAACCTTTTTGCGACGAAGTAGAGACGAAGTTTCGTCCCAATAGGGTTGTTGTTGCGACCAAGATGATTTTTTTTTTCCGTCGGAATCTATTCGTCGGTCTAGCGGCCACACATGGATCTTCATCGGTCTAGTGACCAGGAAAATAAGCCTATTCACAATAGGGAAAAGTTCAGCTAGCGACGAATGTTAGTCGGTCGAACGACTAATATTAGTCACAAGAGAGACCAAGACAACCCTGGAAAACTCAGACAATAAACCACGCCAAGTTGATAGAACGATGAAGATTAGTCGCTAGAGCGACCCAACCTGAAGTTAAAAAGGTCAAACGAAGGATGAAGTTTCCGACCAAATGGAAATATAAGTGACAAACATGTTATTCGCTAGAGCGACTAACATGTTAGTATAGTTTGCAACCAAATGGAAATACAAGCGACAAACATATTAGTCGCTAGAGAGACAAACATGTTAGTCGCTAGAGCGACTAATGTTGGGGTTTTAAAAAAAAAAAATTATGCCATTCACACAGGAATAAATTAGCTAAGATATAGTACATTTTCATGATATTTGATTTCAGTCCTCACAAACAAGGATTTGAGTTTGAGAGTAATTTAAAAAGATTTCTAAGCACCAAAAACATGAATAAAATGTTGGTTTATTGAAGCTTTTCTTTCAAGATAATAAGAGTAGAATTTAGTAAGCATACTTGTAATTTTTGAAAATTATATCAGGGTGACTATGAAAACATACCACACCAGCAACATGTAACACAATGCATCCATGAGCATCCATTGCAACTCATAGACAAGCATCTACTAATTAACTAAACTTTATTCACAAGTCATTGCCAAAATTTTCATGTTAACTGAAGGGTGCTTTGGGGTATTGTTGCTACTCCTAGGTAGGTTATCATTGTATGAAAGGAATGTGGAAAATTTGAAAAGTTGTAATCGTAGATATGGCCATTTCCTACATATTTTACAGTTCTATATTGTTGGGTATTTTGATCAACATTGTGCCAATGGTGTCCACCTAACAAATTTATATGAAGGTCGTTGGGTGCTACCATAACACCAATCAAAGGATTTACACCAATGAAGGGATTTAGAAGTTTGACTAAAGTGCATCCATATAATATTTTAAGTGAGTGAGTGTATTAACACCATTAAATGAATCCATTGTCAAGTAAATGGCCTCAACAAGTCAATGAATACCTAGATTTGATAGCTCATGAAAGGGGAGATATCCTAGGGTGAGCTAGTATGAAAATAAGTCAACATTAGCTAGGTTGGGGCTGCAAAAATAGCTTAAGACAGTCAAATGGTAGACAGTCCTAAGGAAGTTCTTCCTAATACACACCTCATTACTGAACTCAATTGAATGATAAGAAGTTCTTCCCATTGCTACAATTAATCACCACACAACACATAAATCTAAATTATGGCATCAACTAGGACTCAAATCCAAATTTAAGAAAAAGATCATTTTCTTATTTATGATAAATGATTATAAGTTGCACTTAATTATAGGGAACATAATTACAATTATGTGCTTGTCACAGGTTCAACTATATCATTAGCTCAAGGAAATATTTAATAAACAAGTGACCAAAATAACAAACCCACACAAACATGGTGACAACAACAATTGCAAGGTATACTTATATGGAACTTAGTATCTAAATCTAGTTAGAAGGAACATGATCCAAGTTATTGGCTTTAGTCAGTTAATTCCCTAGATGAAAAATACAGAGTAATTTTGGAGACAACGAAACATAGTTACAATGGTATGTTGTTCTAGACATTGCAATAAATCAAATGATATATTAATCGCCCCAAGACATCCAAGAATGGGGGACTGTGTTAGAGTGAATCTATATCTAGCATTAAAATGGTGGGACTGTCTTTGTAATAGTTATGTTAGTCCTAAATTGAGTGCTAAGTTAGTAGCTTTAGTAGCTTTAGGGAGCTATAGAGATTAGGTCTAGATGTCTTGCGTTAGGCCACTAAGAGTCTAGGATTTCTAGGCTTAGGATGTAGGTTATGTTTAGGGTAGGCCGAGGTATGTAGGGGTAGCCTTATAGGTTAGGTTAGGAGGTTTCGAACCTCCTTGGAGGAGCAAAAAGCATATGAAGAGGATGATGAACCTCAGGGTCACCGCATTCAATGTGTACTACATTGATTTAGGCTAGCAATAGTGTTGGATAGAGAGACATACCTTGGGGATTGTGCCCACCGCCATGCATCCTTAACAGTCGTGGAGTCAACATAACTTTGTCATCTTAAATTCAAATTTCCTAAAATAAATCATTGATCTCCACATTCATTACGAAATATCATGATAGTCATAAATCAACCAAAAATCACCTTAAACTAGTCCTTAACAAGATCCATACCTTTGAGTGATGGGGTGCCTCCAATGTTGCTCCTCTCCATCCTGCGATTCATCACATGACTTAATTATATTTCAGAATAGTAATTAAATATGTAAAAACCTCTACAAATTAATGACTAAAGACGAATACCTCAATGAGCTTCTCTTCGTTTCGAGAATAAATTATTCTCTACTGAACATGACCAACCATGTGAAGGTGGAAGCTCTTTTGGCCCCTCCCCCCCTCTCACATCACTCTCATTTCCCCATACCCAATATATCTAGATTTTATAACTATAATTAGAAATGACAGTAACATTAAATGTAAG
Source organism: Picea engelmannii (assembly GCA_009831015.1). NCBI lineage: Eukaryota > Viridiplantae > Streptophyta > Pinopsida > Pinales > Pinaceae > Picea > Picea engelmannii. The sequence continues at coordinate 961,200 of ML777372.1, read as the reverse complement.
CAAAAAGCATTTATCTCCATGTGCTAAAACAAAAAACATGAAAGCAAATAACATTCATGACATTTAGGAAAACAAAATAAATTACATTGGACCAAAAATATATTGGATTTATATTAATAATAAAATGTATAATTATTTGTTTTTTTTCTTCTTCTTCTTCCTGGTATCCATGAAAGCACAAATTAAGTCTTCATCATCATCATTTAGCTGATGCCCCACAGTTTTTGGGCCTTCTTGAAGTGTTGCATAATTAGTACTCAACACCTCACGCCATGATGAACTTCTAGTATTTCGGTGTGGAGGTTGAGGATGTGCATGGGCATCCACTGCTGCAACAACAAAAAACATTCAAGTGATATTGTTATTCATTGTTCTAGGGAAATTTAATTAATACAGATTTAATTACAATGTTTTATACCTCGATTAGCTAGTGCAGTAGAAACAGTAGTTGGTGGCCGCATTGTTGTTTCTGCATTTGTTTATCTCCGCTCTCGATCGGCATCTACATGCTCTGCCATATGAAACAATATAATTATTTAGTACAGAATATACCCTAAATATTAATACTCATTGAAAAATGGAAAAACATTAAAAATGCGCGCATACCACTATGTAATGGTCCTTTGGCAACAATGCTTGAATCAATATGGGGGTCGGGATTTGGTTCATCAAGTACATCAGGAGCATTGGTAGCATTGTTACTCTCCTGCGAATGTGGAAAAGAAACATTATTTTACATTTTAAATGAATAAAAAATATATTTTACATTACAAGTAATCAATGAGTAAAAACTAATTGACAAGTTTTTAATTTCATTTTATTTACCATGTCCTCCATAGAGACACATGGCGATTTCCCCAAGCTTCTTCATCGTGCCACCACACCATCAAAACCCTGTGTGAACCCGACCTTTAGATATTCTTCTATGGCTTGGTCGTTGAACAAATCCCCCTGCATTGAGCAATATCAAAATCATTAGTCACTAGCTGCAATGAATTACATATTTTGTGACGATGATAAAAAAAAAGTAAAATGTTTAGGCACTTACAACCCGTGCCTTCAATCTCCCATAACCACCTTGGCCCAGTTTATGTTGGCCATGTTTGTCTTGTCTTGCCTTTGTTGCCTTGGAACTGTCTTGGAGTCTATGCAATATTTTGAAATATGTTAGATATTGATTGTTTTCCTCGTAAAGTAAAAAAAAGACCATCATAGTAAATTGAAAACACCTCTTACCTTCCAGGGCTAGGTGGTTTCTTCCCTTGTGCTTTCATCACTAATTCTCTTGCATCGAGAATAATTTATTTCCACTCTGTCTTGGGGAAAACCAAAGGGCATTCGCACTTGGGGTCCTGTACTAATTTATTCCTATACGCCTCTCTAACATGTTTCAAATGCTTTCCGGTCATTTTTAGGACTTTAAGCTTATTGAACGAGTCACCAAACTCGCCAATCAGTATGGAGATAAGAAGGCTTTTCAGTTTGGAATCTTGTCGATTCCATCGTAGTCGAATGGTCGGCCCAAAAAGTTCTAATGCATAGTCATGCAAACTATTGTAGAACACATTATTTCCTTTAAAACATCATCATCATTAGTAATTTAAATCTCACTGATATGTGATTGTTTAAACAATTATATAACAGGAATATCTATAAAGACATATATTAAATACCTGGTAACTGTACTATTTTTAGAGGAACCATGTCCTGGTCGACCAAAAATGATACCGCAATTGTTCCTGTTCTTTGGATACATGTAGCACCAGGGTAACAATCAATGGAAGAGTGATCAGTTCCATGATCATGTACACCACCTGCACGATCTGGCATGTGTTGTGGGGGCGTGGAATCACCCCTAGAAGGCATAGAATCAGTCTCAAGTGGCACACTTGGGATGGAAAATAGCCTGGTGGCTACGTGGCCATGCGAGTTCATTGTTGCAGTCTCGCTGCTACTACCAGGACCTTCCTTTCCCCTCTTGTCGATCTCACAAAATTCTACAATGAGAAATATGTGTTAATTGCATATATCAAATTACAAAATTTAAAACCAAAAATTGATATTGTCAGATGACATGACTTACCCCATAATTTTCTATCTTAATGCATAATTCAACGATCCTTTGGAAATCCTCAGCAGTTTCTGGCCCAGCAGCGACCAAATTCTAGAATTCCCTATTGACATTTCTTAGGGACAATTCTATTGTTTCCAGCCCAACAACGACCAAATTCTGGAATTCCCTATTGGCCTTTCTTAGGGACAATTCTATTGTTTCCAGCCCAGCAGCAACCAAATTCTGGAATTCCTTATTGGCCTTTCTTAGGGACAATTCTATTGTTTGCAAGGGGTCTCTAGAATCAAATATCTTTTCATCGCTTATGTATTCATCATTTTCGGTCGATGAGGTGCTAGGAACGGGGCCTTTTCCCCAATCAATGCCTTTTCCATGCTCAGGGCCTTTGCCCCGATCACCACTCTTGCAGAATTTCAAGAAGAATGTTAGTACGTGCAAGAAATATTGAAAAAACAATATATGAAATAATGGAATATTGGCAAATATTATCAAATGAAACATTCACACATACAAATTAGCAAATATTTGGAAATGAAACATCGAGCAAAAATTAGCAAATGGAACATTCAGAAATAAAATAAAATTTCATCACAAATGAAACATTCACAAATTAAGTAATCCCTTTTTAAGTTTGGGTATAATGGGTTTTGTAAAATTTGGGGTAAAATTTGCTACAACTTGAAGTTCTTGGTATTCTATCTTGTGTGCTACCTCTTGGGTGTTGCGCTAGGCTAGGAAGGTGACTCTTTGATATCTCTTGGTCTATTTTGATGGTGATAAACTTGTAAACTCTTGAATTGATTCTTCTATAAAAAATGTTGATGGCTTTTCTTCCAAGGTTGGTTTTCCTAGGATAAATTCTTGTGTTCTTGTGTCTATTGTGCATGGTTAATATTTCTAGATCTTTTTATTTCTGTTGCATTGTAATAGTTGATATTCTCAGTGTATATTTATTCTATAATAATTGTGGCATGAAACGAAATTTTGCATTGAAATTATAAAACAATAACTATCAGATTCGAGAATCAGAGAATTCAACAAGGATGTAGTAAGGTAGTTTCCATGAGAGCAAGTGATAAGTTGGCTCTATCAAATGAACATTTCCAAGCCATCTAGTGCAAC